>PRKT01001295.1:3678-23996 GCA_003671525.1 Saccostrea glomerata | reverse complement strand
AACAACAGCATGTATGAATTTATTCTGGCTGGTTTCAAACAATAGTTCTAGAAAACCTATTTAACTTACCGTGTAAGATTATCTATGGAAATAAATCATGTTAATTGTAATAAAATAAGGTTAGCCTTATATCTGAGCATTGACTCCAGGCTTTAAGTAATCACATGTATTACATGTAACACAGGGTGTTACAGCAGTCAACGTTTTACTCCAAACTATGACTCCAAATGGAATCTTGATATCAGTTTTTAACTTTATTATTATGAATGCTTTTCACCCAACCTATTTGTATGAGCTGTGACAACAAGTATTACTAATAAATGGCTCACACACAGAGCAAAAACCCTTTCCCCATCAACCTGGCTTGCAAGAAGACATGATTACATGTATATTTTAACTATTCCTTTTGCCACCTAAAAGTACTGTGAATCATTTTAATGATGTGCATTGGAGCCAAAGTCTAAGAAATGGAATTTTGCTGTGGTTTCTGGATAAATGATATGTTTACCTGGCATGAATCTACTATAATTAGTGGAAAAATTTGACAAATGCTTTAATTTCTAATCCATCAATAACAATTAAATAGCTAGCTTTGTATTTCTTAAAATTTTCCCTGACTGAAGATGTTTGTGAACTTCCAATGGTTTGGACTTAAATGTTTCTAGCCCTGGATCTTATAACTAGTGGTTTCCACTGTTTTGTTTAATATAGGATAAGCCATAAAATTAAATTGACTCTATGATTTGTGTATCTTGATTGAAATCCATAGGCTTACATCATGCTTATCAAGTTTAGATGTCTGATATAATACTGAATTTATTTAGGTCCCAGAAAAATGCCATTGTGAAATACATCAATTGGTGAAATCTTTGTATATTCAAACAGGTGGACCTATTGTAGTAATGAAATCAATTCCATAAATTCAAGTCCTTTACATATTTGCCTCTTGTTTATCAATAATTGACTGCTGAACAAAGATATATGTTTTAGTCATTTAAATAAGCCGACTACATGTACGATCAGTTTCAATTTGTATGTACTTGCTTGATAACCTTAGTACACTGTATCTTGCAAATAATAAATCTTACTGAATTAATCCAAATTTTGTTAATACTCCTAAGTCATGATCAGTAGCCTCATATACAACTCATTCTAGTAAGTGTATAATACACTCTTTCTACTATAATCCCTATCCAATTTATATTTTTCCTAAAGAATTATTTCCAACTTAAGAGCCAGACACAAATAACACTAATCCCCCCCCCCAAAAAAAAACAAATTGAATGAATGGCATGTCTCTCCCCAATCTATGAGTTATGAATTTGAATGACCAAAGTTAATTTCAGTAATATTTTTAACCCTGATGGTTTTGAATTCTCATCTGATGTGAATATTCCATGAACTTTATTCTCTAACCAATAAAAAAATTTATCAAGAATAGCTTTTATGAATATCAATTATTTTTAGTAAAAATACTAGCTTAAAACAATGCAATCCACTGATGAATATAACATTCAGATATGCCTAAAGCTTAAAGCAGAGAAAATTTTCAGTAAACACAAGTAAAAAGCTGGAGTATTTTTTCCCATATATTTTGTGAATTGTAAAGTATATCCTTTTTACCTAAAACCTTATTAAAATTGACCTTGTCAGTAGTTGAAAATGAAAAATTAATATTACATGATTAATGATCAATTACCAATTTTCTGGGTCACAGCATACCTAGAGCTAATAACTTTAAATACTTACCAAAGCTAAAAGATGAGAATTTCTATAATTTAAGCAACTGGTTATAGCATACAGCAGATTGTGTTCTTTAACTTGCATTGAGCATTAATTTGTCATTTTCCTTAATTCACCAGTCTAACCCTTATTTACTAAAACCACAGGTAAATAAAATTATCTATTCCTTTATTTCTAATGGTTATAGCCTTAGAAGTGCAGAATGCATGAGCAAGAGGTACATCAATCCAAATCCCCATCCCTGAAATGCTGAGGCAAACATCTTTGTGTCAGATTGTATTGTCAAATTTATTGTACGACTCATTAAATAAGTAAAAATAATTAGCATGGCTCTAATGGGTAAGTAAGCCAACCTTTGATTGCCAACGAATTTGATAAAATTTATGTAATTGCCAAAGGAACAATGGGGCAATATTTCACACTTGAGAATCTCTGAATTTAATTTCAAGAGTACATCAGTTTGAAGTTTGAATAAAGCATTGGCTGTTCTTGGTTGATTGTTTTGTTTAATTTACATGATATAGGGGGCATAAATTTAGCCAAATGAAAATAACTTATAGCCTGATTTATTCTGAAAATTACCCTTACAACATATGAAGTTTCACTGTTAATCCTCAGATCTGGAAAAGGTATAATTTTGCTTTTGAGGATTTTAGTTTGTTTGATTTTTGTTTTCCTATTGCAAAGTACATTTAAAAGATCCCCACATACTTGATATCGCGATTACTTTACTTAGCGGAATTCTTTCTCGATGGAGGTAGGAAATGTCTTTTAGGTGGGGGCAAAGTGCTATTGGATGCAATGCAAGATCGATCCTGGCGGAATACCTTGCTAAACAATTGCCTAACTAGCCTAATAATGTTTTGAGAGGATCCTAATCCTAAAGTATTACATTATTAACGATATTTTTAACTAAGCGGACTCTTCCCATGAAATTTTCATTGAAAATCGTCACATTTTAAAGCAGATAAAATATTCTAAACTTTCCTTATTTGACCATCTATTATTTGGAATTCAATATCTGGCAAAACATAGTGCTTTCTTCATTAAATTGTTAGAATCATTCGATTGACACTACTAAAACAATGTCATGCCATGTGCCCCCAGAAATTTAGAACTCCCCCACAAAAGAGCGGTAGTAAGTTAGAGCACCATTGGTATTCACGATATTACGTATTGCATCAATTGAGATGTGAGAATGTTCAATTGAATAAATGCTTTGAAAAATGATAAACCCTGACTATAATGTTTTGTTCATATGAGTACTGTATTACCCCCCCCCCCCCATTGATAATGCCCGATTTATATATAGATATATTTAATGCATAATTACAAAATATTCCTCAATCTGATATATTTTTTGCTCGTAAACTAAAGGGTTAACAAGTTTTAACACAACTTATGCCACATGTATGCTGACAAAGAAAATTTCAATCCTAGCCAATCTCGCATTTTTTCAAAAAAGAATGATCCATCCATGCATCTAATCATCAAATCCGATATTTGTCTATACTATTTTATGAATTTATTTAAGAAGCAATCGTGATTGAAAGCATATTTTTTGAAAATTCTGTCTGCTACAAAAATCGTATACCTTTCGTTCTTAGGATCCAGGGCAAAGAGGGGGAATTTGAGATATCCCGAACCCGATCTAATTTATAGCTAACCCAACTCAAATATCAGCAACAAAGTTTTCTTCATAAAATAAAGGCATCTATTCTTTAATTAATAGATGCTATTATTATTCTGTTCTGGCTGACCCCCTTTTGTACATCATGTTACAATGTCATTATGGTCCTGGGGTCAGATTGTGTAATATTTTGACTAAGATGTGTAATACTCTATATTTGAGTCCTCCTTTTTCTGACCCCCATTTTGTTAACTGTGTTTCACTTTTCCGTCATTTATTTTAATAAATGACATATTTCACTTCAGCATGATGTTATTTCTTTTTGCCTGCTTATCAAAAAACAAGCTCAGTCGTTTGGCAGGAGATCTAAGGAACATAAAATACATTATTTGAATTTAAGCGAACAGTTAGAACCAAAATCAATTTCTCAGACGGCTATATGCTTCATGCATACAAGAAAATCTTCAGCTTTGTTTTGTAGACTAAGTTAAAAAGGAACATTCTTTGTCCCAACTGAACATTTTAAACTTCAATACTGATGGGCTTTTTGTGAAATTATCATAACAAAAATTGCATAAAATAAATATATAACAGAAATTTGTGTGTGAGAGAAACGAGAAGACATTCACTTCCTAGAATCATAACAGGAACTGCTTAAAAATAGAAACAAATTAGTGTGTGTGAGAAACGAGAGGACACAAGGGGATCGATATTTCCAAGTATCAGATAAAAATAGTCAAAGATGCTGAGTGAACCTATCGCCTGAGATATAAATATTAAGGCTGGAGTCCAGAATGAGGTTGACCCGGTCATGATAAAATTTTCAGAGAATTAGACATACATAGCTTACACCAATTTCCTAAGCATCAGTATTCTTAAGAACTTCGGCCTAAATATGTCTGAGTTTACGTAATAGATTTAGATCTATTTCCAAAACCTTTCATATACAATAATCTGTCGCTGAATAAAAGAAATACATTCTCGATCCCCCCCCCCCTATATTTTGGAACCATTTAACTTCATATACATAGAAATTTGGTCATAAAATCATTGTTTAATACAAAGACCAATTCAATGGCAATGATGAAATTTCTTGATACCAGCGCTAAACAGTAAAATTATCTATAATTCCAGCTCTTGAAAAAAAGGGAGTAGACGATATTTTCCCTTGAAATAGGAGTTTACAGCATCACTGTATTTGAAATAGTCTTTGTTATGATTTAATGTTCCTTATATCTTTTTCTATATTATAGGCAAAAAATAATAAAAATGTCAGTAAAATATAATGTTTCAGTTGTACATCGCTTTGAAATTGGTGGAAATTAAGCATATTTATCGTTTTTGTCAATAAACATATGCCCTCCCCCCTCCCCCGTGCCACACAAAATGCTCTGGTATTAATTTGTGAAAAACAATCCATATTACAATGTACTTGTTGAGGAGGCTGGGGGATCAACAAATTAACCACCAGATGTAACTTATTTTGTTAGATATGGTATCTCAAGCTGTCAACTATCATTTGGCAAAGAAAAAGTTCATACATTTTAGTTTCAAAATTTGATCATTTTTGTCTATCCTTATATGGAGGTCTTCTTTTTAAGGAGATAGAAAAAGTCTGAAAATTGCTGCCACCCCCAGCCTCTTTAAAAGGAATTTTGGTGACACGGGGGCAGAGATATGGAGAAATGGTGTTCATTCTGCTCATTTACATAATCGCCATATTGGAGCTATAATGGGGGCAAATTTCCATAAAGGTTTTTATGGAGAATGCAAAAAACATTCTGATTCTTATATCCTACTATTTTGGAAAAAGTTCTTCCGCCGATCTTTAATTTTTCTTTATATCTTCTACCGGAAAAACAATGACGTTGATGCTCAATTGAAATTTGCGACTGCTTTTTTGATTTGAAAATTGGAAGGGATAGTACATTGTTTTATTGAAGAAAAAAAGATCTGAATTAGTGTTTTTATCATTTTTGGTGATAGTGTTTATTGCAATATCAAAGAGTTCGTCCGCCTTTTAATAGGTGCAAACGAAGGTCTATTTTTACAAAATATAGATGTTTTAACATTGTATGAAGAGTGACGACCGCCATTTGAATTTAAAAAAAAAACGACGATTTCCTGCATTCGTCTGACCTACTTATTATTAAAACAAATTGTATCATAAATTGCCAACTGACAGAAACGCAAAATTCAACCCATATAACTATGTCGGAGGTTAAAGAAATTAAAATAAAAATAGTCTTGCATGTTTGATATTAAAAAAATTTAAGAAATTGTAAAATTTGAGTTTTTGCATATGAATATTGGACTTTTACGAGAAGCGCTGACTTCTACAGTTGACGGTTTACTTGGACATTTAAACTTGTATCATGTACGGAAGTACTGAATTGATAATGCATAAGAAAACGTTTATAGTGGTCATAGGTATGGTGTTAGTGGCACTTACATGTGAAGACCGGGAGTTGAGGATAAGGTGGTTATCGTTTTCTTCAAGAACAACCTGTATGAGCATTGAAATAACCCGTTATTTTCGTTTAATTAAATGTTGAGCTAAATATTTGTATCATAAAAAAGCTACCGTACATTAGCTCTAGTGTAAAAGTAATCGTCAACTGTAAAAGTCAGCGCTCCTCGTAAAAGTCCTATAATGAGGTAAATCACATGAGAGCAACCTTATTAATAAACTCCATGTCATTTCTCCATATGAAATATTTTCCGATTTATGTTGATTTCGAATTCTATAGTGGAAAACAAGGTTTCCAAAATCTTTAAAGTTATCTCTCTTTGTTTTCCAAATAAGTAATGTTTTATGAAAATCCATATGATATCTATAAAAATTATTTTAAAAAATCATCAAATATGTCAACTTTTGAAAATTGACTTGGAGGTAGGCGGGAAAACATATTCTTTTTTTGCTGGATCTGTTCTGATAACCTTGTGCCAATTGCTAAGATTGAGTTGGTTACATGTACCACCCCTAAGGAAATCGTACACCTTAAGTTGTGCTAGTGCCTGTACTTGTTAAAGCTTCATTTTATATTTTCTTACAACTATATTACGTTCTCTTACATACCAAAAAAATATATACCAATCCAGACATCCATTTTTGTTTGTATCATTTGTCCTTAATTGCTCTTGCTGCTAACCTTTGCATTTTCCTAAACTTTGTAAATCTTTAAATTCTATGTACTCAGAGTACGATGCACCATGATTGTCATCTCCCTCGGGAGATGACACATTAAGATTGTATGCCGGAAGTAAAGTCCTAGTGTAAGCCTCCATTAATCTTTCGGGAGTCCTCGATGTTTTACAGAGTTCCAAGTAGCCTGTAAACTGGTTTTCTTTTAGAAGAACTAGCTTAGGAGTGTGTGATCTATTTCGGTTTAGGCCTATTTGAAAGCCAATGAAAATTTAGAAAAGAAGTACGATGCTTATAAATATATATAGTTTCGGTGTGTCGTATATATATTGATCCTCAATACTATGCCTTATTAAATTGGTAAGCCACACAAGGAGAATTGACAATGACGTGATTTCTATATATAGCTTTGTTGACGCGAAGGGAAAACTGGTTCCCGCACAAAAGAACAAGTTTACAATTAGATTCTGCAAAAAATTAACGAAGAGTGGTCAACACTAATTTTATGTTAATTTTTTAGTCTGTAATTGGATTTATTAAATTAATTAATTCCTGTCAAACTTTAATGATTAGCTCCTTTTAAATGAATGATAATTATTGATGATAATTCCGTATTGTGTTAAGAAAATATAGTTCAAGGAAAGTATTATAATTTAAGTAAATTGTAAACACCCAGAAGCACAAAGACCGCTAGAAAGTAGAATGAAATTTCACTAAAAATCGCCTTGGGTGCTCTCGCAGACGTCCATGCATTTTATATATATACTGCGGCCAAAAGAAACTGCCTACTTTACTGTGGAGTTTGCTGAATATAAGTCATTTGGGAACTTCAAGTGTAATAATCCATATATTCATTGCATTCAAATATTTCCCTTTCTGTTTTATTTCTTTGACATTTTTGATACCAAAAAGATGACATTTCAGGCTTTCTGGAAAGCCAAACTTGTTATATTTACTTTATTCAAATGTGATCTATACATATGAAAATACAGCGCTATGACAAAAGTATACGCGATTTTTCAAAATGGCGGCCGTAAACAAGGACGCGCTTCAAGAAACAAACATCTAAAATAATAATTAATTATCATTTTAACTTACCTAATATTTTGTGAGTTGTCCCTTAGATTTAATTACAGCTAGTAAACGGCGTGGTATGGAATCATACAGAGTTCTTATGTAGTTCTGATCAAATGAAGTCCATATGTCCGAAACGACGGTGAAGAGCTCCTCGGGGGTCGTTACGTTTTGTTGCCGATTTTTTAGAGTTCGTTTAATCCGAAGCCACAAGTTTTCAATAATATTGATGTCCGGGGACTGTGCCGGTGTCGCATAATATTTGGTCCGCCTCGTTTAAAGGTCCGGCCGGACCTAATACGATAACATATTTGGTCCGCCTTTTATAAGAAAAGGTCCGGCCCGTATAAGAAAAGGTCCCCCTACGTTTTAAGGTCCGGGTGGTGCAAAATATTTTAATCTTTACTTTTACATATGAAAATAAAAAAAGTTAGTTTATACTGTACGATGAAAAGGATTTACCCTGTTGTGTTTTATGTTTTGTAAAACATAAATGTATCTCTAGACAATAATCTACTCGTTTAGTGTGCTTTAAGCAATTTAATGAAGTTTAGGACCATGATTTCTTAAAAAATAATGCCACAGCTATTATGTTAGTGTTTGTTTTTCCTTAGAATTTGCTTTGTGTAAATTAGTATACGATTAAAGGTGTGAAATCTGTCGGTGTGTATGGCTAATAAAACAATGGGGGTGTGACGTATTTGTTTACCTGACAGGTACCCACAGGTAGAGCCCGCGGCAGATGGTGAATGGTCGCTGAACCTTATGGTCATGTGTTAGCTTTATATAACAATAGATTTAGATTTCTTTAATTAATAATTTATGCTAAGAAACAAAATATCTATGCGTACACTTCAAAACTGCGACATTTATAATAAATATAATCATAAAGTTTTTAATTGAATATTTAAAGCTAATTATGGCGTATCTGAGATAAAAATTGAAAATACTAGATTAAGCGTATATTTACACGTGAAAATGATATTTATATTCAAATTAAATTTTTTACCAATATTGAACATAAATATACCCACGTTTCTATTAGTTAAATTCAAACTAATTGGTTTAAAACTGTGTCTGATAATTACATTCCGAGTTGATAAGAATCGGTCATTTTTTTAAATCTCTGATTTCTATATATACAAAGACGCAATTGATTTAAATTTCGGTATTAATTTTAAAGAATACATTATAGACTGTTTAGTAAATCAAATGTCTTGGACATAAGTTCGGCGCAGTATTTGGCATTTAGTTTAGCGAACATTAAATGTGATGAAAAAAATACCTGCTTAGTTTTTTTAGTCTGTTTACTAGTCTTGGTGCTTCATGTACAGATGTATCATACAGAGTTTTTATATTAAAAATGTGTTGTTTAATAATTTTTTCAAAATTCCTTTTCTACGTACATGTACCCGGTAAACATTAAATTGCCGGAGAGGTACCTATCAAAAAATCCTGAAATGAAAATAAATAAATAAAATGTATGGAAAAAAGAGTAATTGTCGGAAATAAGATAAAGAAAATGAAATGCAGCGGTCCTATCTTTATATAAAAGAAAGATCTTTTTTATATTGTTAGTCTGAACTTATAAAAAAAAAACGCCTTATATGACTTTAAAGAAACTTAATATCCTAATTGTGGAGTTTAGTTCTAATACGATCGATAAAGAGTAAATGTAATTCTTTGGTTCCCTGTAGTCTTCACATTTACCTTTTGTTTTCTGTTAATAATCTTTATTTGTCGATATTGTAAAACATAACCTAACATTTAACATTTTTTAAAATTGGCCCCAGAATTATAGTTTATTGGCTTGGGTCTAATTTATTCTTATACAATTACATGACTGTATCCCTCAATCTCACCATATCGAAAAGCATATATATTTTTTGCAGAAAGAAAAATAGAAATTATTACATTTTTTTTTATTATGGCTGTTGCAGAATGCCGGATAACCTTGTGTTGCAAGAACGACTAAATTTTGAAATCTTGTTAGTAACCGTAACTGTACATTATTTTCTGTTATAACCGACTTGAAGCTTTTTGCGAAAAGTTGTATATAATTATTTATCTGATGCCTGTATGGAAAGAATAAGCCTGAAGGAAAATGATTTTATAAGTTCTCGTCTATATACTCAAAAATAGAAAAAAAAATTACGCATACATGTGTTTACAGTGGGATCCAGCATTGCATCACTTGACGTCTTCATATGTTGAGTATCAAGTATTTTAAAATTTTGAATCTCTGCAAACCCCCCTCACCCCAACCTCACCCCACCCCGCAACAGTACCCAGAAGTGGTCTTTTATCATTGCAAAGGAAATTATCTTAAGGATTTATTTTCGTATAGCAATTAAGAATCAGAGAAAGGGACATGACAGGCCTTAGAGTGCATTATAAGGTATTTCAGGTATCTGAATGTCATAAAGGAAAATGCTTCTGTTTTTGAAGCTTAAAAACTAGAGAAAGGGACAGGGCGGACCTTAAAACGCACTTATTAGAAAAGGTCCGCCCTCTGAATTTCAGATATCTTTATGATTTAGAGGGAAATTTTTGGACAGGGTTTTATTTTCGTAGCTTAAAAGACTAGAGAAAAAGACAAGGCGGACCTTAAAACACAGTTATCAGATCCGGCCTCTGTATTTAAGATATCTTCATGTCATACAGGAAAAATTTTCTGTTTTTGTAGCTAAAAACTAGAGAAAAAAGACATGGCGGACCTTAAAACTCAGTTATCAGAAAAGGTCCACCCCTCTGTATTTCAGATATCTTCATGTCATACAGGAAATTTTTTTCTATTTTCGTAGCTAAAAAACAAGAAAAAGGGACATGGTGGACCTTAAAACGCAGTTATCAAAAAGGTCCGCCCTCGGTATATTAGATATCTTCATGCTTTAAAGGCTCTTTTTTAGACAGGTTTCATTTTCATAGCTTAAAAATTTAGAGAATAAGACAGGGCGGACCTTAAAACGCAATTATCAGAAAAGGTCCGCCCTCTGTATTTCATATATATTTATGTCATAAAGGAATTTTTTTTCTGTTTTCATAGCTTAAAAACACGGGAAAAAGACAGGGCGGACCTTAAAACTTAGCTATCAGAAAAGGTCCGCCCTCGGTATTTCAGATATCTTGATGTTATATAGGGAAGTTTTTGGACAGGATTTATTTTCGTAGCTCAAAATACTAGAGAATAAGACAGGGCGGACCTTAAAACGCAGTTATCAGAAAAGGTCCGCCCTCTGTATTTCAGATATCTTGATAATTCAGAGGGAAATTTTTGGACAGGATTTATTTTCGTAGCTCAAAATACTAGAGAAAAAAGACAGGGCGGACCTTAAAACGCAGTTATCAGAAAAGGTCCGCCCTCTGTATTTCAGATATCTTTATGTTATGTAGGGAAGTTTTTGACCAGGATTTATTTTCGTAGCTCAAAATACTAGAGAATAATACAGGGCGGACCTTAAAAAACAGTTATCAGAAAAGGTCCGCCCTCTGTATTTCAGATATCTTGATAATTCAGAGGGAAATTTTTGGACAGGATTTATTTTCGTAGCTCAAAATACTAGAGAAAAAAGACACGGCGGACCTTAAAACGCAGTTATCAGAAAAGGTCCGCCCTCTGTTTTTCAGATATCTTCATGTCATACAGGAAAATTTTTCTGTTTTCGTAGCTCAAAATACTAGAGAAAAAGGCAGGGCGGACCTTAAAACGCAGTTATCAGAAAAGGTCCGCCCTCTGTATTTCAGATATCTTTTTGATTTAAAGGGAAATTTTTGGACTGGGTTTATTTTTGTAGCTTAAAAACACGAGAAAGGGACAGGGCGGACCTTAAAACACAGGGATGTTTTGGACAAGGTTTTATTTTTGTAGCTCAAAATACTAGAGAAAAAGACAGGGCGGACCTTAAAAAACAGTTATCAGAAAAGGTCCGCCCTCTGTATTTCAGATATCTTGATAATTCAGAGGGAAATTTTTGGACAGGATTGATTTTCGTAGCTCAAAATACTAGAGAATAAGACAGGGTGGACCTTAAAACGCAGTTATCAGAAAAGGTCCGCCCTCTGTATTTCAGATATCTTTTTGATTTAAAGGGAAATTTTTGGACTGGGTTTATTTTTGTAGCTTAAAAACACGAGAAAGGGACAGGGCGGACCTTAAAACGCAGGGATGTTTTTGGACAAGGTTTTATTTTTGTAGCTCAAAATACTAAAGAAAAAGACAGGGCGGACCTTAAAAAACAGTTATCAGAAAAGGTCCGCCCTCTGTATTTCAGATATCTTGATAATTCAGAGGGAAATTTTTGGACAGGATTTATTTTCGTGGCTCAAAATCCTAGAGAATAAGACAGGGCGGACCTTGCAGTTATCAGAAAAGGTCCGCCCTCGGTATTTCAGAAATCTTGATGTTATAAAGGGAAGTTTTTGGGCAGGATTTATTTTTTGTAGCTCAAAATACTAGAGAAAAAAGACAGGGCGGACCTTAAAACGCAGTTATCAGAAAAGGTCCGCCCTCTGTATTTCAGATATCTTTATGTTATATAGGGAAGTTTTTGAACAGGATTTATTTTCGTAGCTCAAAATACTAGAGAATAAGGCAGGGCGGACCTTAAAAAACAGTTATCAGAAAAGGTCCACCCTCTGTATTTCAGATATCTTGATAATTCAGAGGGAAATTTTTGGACAGGATTTATTTTCGTAGCTCAAAATACTAGGGAATAAGACAGGGTGGACCTTAAAACGCAGTTATCAGAAAAGGTCCGCCCTCTGTATTTAAGATATCTTCATGTCATACAGGAAAAATTTGCTGTTTTCGTAGCTAAAATCTAGAGAAAAAGACAGGGCGGACCTTAAAAAACAGTTATCAGAAAAGGTCCGCCCTCTGTATTTCAGATATCTTTTTGTTTTAAAGGGAAATTTTTGGACTGGGTTTATTTTTGTAGCTTAAAAACACGAGAAAGGGACAGGGCGGACCTTAAAACGCAGTTATCAGAAAGGGTCCGCCCTTTGCTTTTCTTATTACACAGCAAAAATTATGGACGGGCACATCTCTCTCATTAACAATAGAGAACGACGACAAACAACGGACAAATCGTGATGAGAAAAGCTCACTTAAGCTTTCGGCTGATGTGAGCTAAAGAGTAGCAGGGGGTGCTTAAAACGTACCAGAAGAAAGGGTCCGCCTTTTGTTTTGAAAAAAAAATAGACAATTGCTTACTTAATTTCCAACTACTGTCTATTGATAAAAACCGGAAAACATAGAAAATACATTTGACAAAAAAGACTGATTTATTGATTAAATGCTGCTTATCGTCGCTCTCGAGAATTTTTCACTCATATAGAGAGTCAGACGCCACCACTGTATTGTATATCTGCGTACGTTCTTGAATATCTCTCTGAACGCAACAAAATAAACTATTTACAAACACACACAAGTTAAATTGATGCAAAGCATGAAATCGGCCGCAAACGAATTTATGTATTTCAAATAGTAATTTCACAATTAAAAAAGCATCTATGCTAGGAAAGCACACGATATTGAAAGCTGAAATAGTGATCATTTTTATTTCAGACTGCCTTCAAAACGAAATAAATACATGTAGTTTAAAAGATAGATAAGTAGAAATTTTAGTACATTTGCTCATAAAATGGATTTATCGATGTAATAATTTCAATGAGAAATGATAAGAATTTATTGTCATCAAAATGAAGATGTAGGCCTCTCAAGATGAACCACCTGGATCTTTGTCACATGATAATGTCACAGTGATAATGTCACTAGATTCTGCAGGATATGATAGGCTACGCTGCAAGGCACGGTGCAAAATGAAGAGATATTATCCTTATGTCACTCGCAGCTCTAACATATTCAAAACATTTTTTTTTACAAGTAGAACAACTTTTTAATTCTTATTCATGCACTTTTACAATGTCATTATTATCCGGAAAGTCATGACGATTTTATTCCATATCTTGTAGTACACACTCCCAAATCAGTGAGTAACTATTTTAAACTCTTTTTTGTATAACCATAAATTGTCAATTATCTGACGAGAAATGACTATGAGTTTTTAAAAATTTAAAAATTATTTTACTGAACTAATACAAAGAAGAACATGTCATTTCCCCATGTGCGCTTTCTTACACAATTACAAATAGATCGGTCGCTGCTGTGGCCGATGATAAAAAAAAATCAGTCATAAAAAAATCTAACGTTAACCAAGTAGCTACAACCAGGCACGTAGCAACATGGGGGCCAGGGGGAGGGGGCTGCCCCCCCCCCCCACTTTCCCCCAACATTTCCTTTGCTTTAGAAAATGTCCATTGAGAAGATGATTGCCCCCCCCACTTTTTACCACAGTATATTTATAGCAAGGAAACATGGGAAAGAATTGGAAGTGAAAGGAAACTGGCCTCGAAAGAAGTTGGCCACTTGCCCCTCCCCCCACGATATAGGATTTTCGTTCGAGTTTGGGCAATTTTTCTGTTCTCTTCTTTTTTTTTTTTCTTTTTTTTTTTGCTTGTCAACTTTTTTTTGGGTAAGTAAAAAAAATGTTCTCAGGTTGGCCCCCACTACTTTCAAAAACGATACTACGTGTCTGACAACGAAGTTTTTGATACGTCATGATATTAAAAGACTATATCTATTTAATTTATTTTTAAAAAAAATAGATGTGTGTTAAGTTTCTCTTTAATGTGTATTGGCTGAAAAAATTCTTCCTATAACTCGTAAAGCATTGGAAAGGGAGAAAAAAAATCTGTACTGAAGCAGTATATCTCTGGTGGAAAATCAAGTCGGGGTTGTTTCTTAGATGCTAACGGGAAATTCTAGTATGCCAGGCTTCTGAAATTGTGGGTGTCTCTAAACTCAAGCTCTTTTTTTCTGGGGGGGAAAATGTGGGATATATATCTACATTACCGGTATTCTTTAATATTTTTAATTTTTTGACACGTATCCGCGTGATTTTACTACGCCCCCTCCCCTGCCAAAAAAAAAAAAACATTTAGGAGGGGCGTATAAAATGTTCGGATTTTTATTGAAACCGAGAGACATATTAAGGATATGTGAACCTGACAAAAAAGTTATTGGAAAATTATAAAATGGGTATCAACAGATAGAGGACAAGTTCCTTGATCAAAAAACAAACAATTTTGATATAGGTACATGAGTTCGTTTCCATGGCAACAGTCCCTGAAGATGACCATGTTTTCAAAGTTTAAAAAGATATAGAAAATTACACTAAAATTAAAGAAAGACATAAAAAACTTATAAATTGCAGTTCAAATTAATTTATTTGCTATAATATGAAAGATTGGTGCATAAACATACTACATATTCATATTTTTTCCAATAAAAATAATAGCTAATAAGCCAATAATTACAGTCCGAATTTCCTATGGCCTCTAAAAAATTGCCTATTTTTTCTTAACCTTGACTATTAAAAATGTTATAAAATCACACTTAATATAATTGGAAATTTTATTTTTTGATTTCATTTTAAAGAAGTGATGTTTAGCTATGTGAAACAGGGAAAAAATTGGCATGTACATGAATTAGATAAAAAGATATGATAATCGGAATTTCCTCTGGCCTTCTTTCAAAAACTGACCGTAAAGCACATTTATCGGCAATAAATGCTAAAATTTCAATCAAAAAATTATTCAGTTTAATTTTAAATAAATAATGTGTTGAAATAAAATTAAAAGTCATAAATGCTTATTCTTTTTCATAGATAAAGTATCTGGTATGCACATAATTACAGTCCGAATTTCCTCTGGCCTCTAAAAAATTGCCTATTTTTTCTCAACCTCCACTGTAAAAATCTTATAAAATCACACTTGATATAATTGGAAAATTTGTTTTTCAATTCCATTTTAAAGAAGTGATGTTTAGCTTTGTGTAAGAGGGAAAAAATTGGTATGTACATGAATTGGATAAAAAGATATTATAGTCTGAATTTCCTCTGGCCTTCTTTCAAAAACTGACCGTAAAGCATATTTATCGGCAATAATTGCTAAAATTTCAATCAAAAAATTATTTAGTTTAATTTTAAGTAAATATTGTGTTAAAATAAAATTAAAAGTCATACATGCTTATTCTTTTTCATAGATAAAGTATCTGGTATGCACATAATTAGTCTGAATTTCCTCTGGCCTCTTAAAAATTATCTTTTTTCTCAACCTTCACTGTAAAAATCTTATAAAATCCCACTTGATCTGATAAGAAATTTTGTTTTTCAATACCAGTTTAAAGAAGTGATGTTTATCTTTGTGAATGAGGTATAAAATTGTTATGTACATGAATTGGAAAAAAAAGATAATAAAAATAATCTGAATTTCCACCGACCTTTTTCCAAAATCTGACTCTTAAAACACATTTGTATGTGATGATTGCTAAAAAATCAATAAAGAAATTATTCAGTTTAATTTTAAATATATATAGTAAAACTCGGTTTTAATGAAGTCACTAAGACCTATAAAATTACTTCGCTATAACCATAATTCGCTTTATCCATGTAACAAATTCATTAAATTTATATAGCTAGGGATTTAAAATAAAGTTCGCTATATCCATGGATTTGCTATTTCTGTGTTTGCACTGATAGAATTTCGCTGTAACATGTTTAAAAAAAAAATTTTTTTAAGTTTAAAAAATGAAATAATAAAAAAATTTCATAGTATATATGCACTAAGGTTTACATGGTTAGAAAAAGGCCACACAATAAAACTAACATTACAATGACATATTTTGGCACAGATCTAATTGCCAATGTAATTAATATTAGAATGTACAACATATGGAGATATTGGACACCATTTAAAAATGAAACACAAAAAAGAGAAGTTTGTTCTTGTCAAACAGAATTATTTCTTTAACCTTGACAAAAGTTTCTACATGTACAGTGTGTTCTATAAAAGCTAGCTTTCCTGTCATAATGAATTCTTTTCTTTGCCTTTCAACTGCAAGCATTTTTTTTGGTCACATACTTTGTTCAAAAAATGGTCACTGTAGGTGTAGGTCTTTTCTGAAACAAATACTTCAGCCTTTGCTTTGTGTTATGTCCCTCTCAAGAATTTTTTTCACTCATATGAAGACGCTACCACTTGCTGGTGGAGGGCTGCAACTTCATACCTATACTCGGTACTTATGGCCATTGAGCTGTGAGGGATCTTTTTCATGCCAACATCTACTGCAGCAGGGGATCTCAGTTTATGCAGTCTCATCCAAAGGACTGGCCTCCATGTTCCACAGTGCTCCTTACTTTGAGAAAATAGAGAGCTGCTCTAACAACTGTACCATGCAGATTTCAGGCTTTGACATAACAATACCATTCTTAGCCTAGAAAATAAATTTCATTTTAGTTTTAAACTTCATGTCTTAATGGTGTGTATGGATATATATAGTAAACATGTAAATAAGTAATATCTACCAGGGGTATTTAAAACTTGAATTGTTACTTTATTGTCAATCAGTTTATGAATTTGAAGCCTTCGCAGTTACTGATACATGAATTTATAAGGATTGACTACTAGACTATTGAAATTTCAAAATGTTATACTACTGGATTTTCAATTATCATATTTAAAAGTTACATGTAAAGGGAGGACCATTTGTTTCTGAGAATAGAGATTGGGATTAATCTGACCTAGAATATTTATACTGAAATATGTACATTGTTCTCTACAACGAAGCCCCCCCCCTTCACATATAATATTTTTAATGAAACAAAATAATCTGTCATAATTTGTCTCTTGTGATCTTGGAAAAGAAATCTGACACTTTATATTCTGTCCATATCAAGGCAAGAAACTAAATATACCACCCTTCACACAATCACAATCAGAATCAAATGCATGTCGAAGATCACTCCCTCATTTTTAAATCTTAAAAAACAATTTTTTTCATTCATCCTACCCATTCTATTGTTTGCAACACACAGAGATCTTTTCATTCATCTGGATCCACAGGAACAGCTATCTAGAAGTGAGTAGGTTGATTTTAACTGCTGACAAATGTTGATTCTTTTCCTTCTCTATACCTGTTTAAATAACAAATATGTCACAAAATTATTCAATTTTGAAGGAATAAATTGGTCAACATTTTACACATTAATGTCATATCTTAAATAGTACATCATTTTAAGACAAATTTTGCACTGCACAGACTATAAATTACATAGCGTTTTAGTGACAGGGTACGCGATGATACCTGCATAGTAAATTTTATACCTGGCGAGTCGGAGCCGAGTCTACTGACTAGGTATCATCCCGCACTCTGTCACTAAAATACTATGCAAGGAATTTACCCCACCAATGAACCATTTATGTAGTATCTGTAGTTTATAGCGAGCGCAGCGAGCTCAATAGACTAACGTGTATGAACAGAGGAAATTCGGATTGAAATCTGTACATACGTCAGTCAAATTTCTCTGTGCAACCTTCCCAGAATTCCTGCACTACCCAATGTCCTTTGCGCGAATAAATCAAAAATAGTAAAAAAAATTCAAGGAACATTGTTTCTTACCGAAATCTTAACGAAATGATTTTGCCTTACCTTATTCAAAAAAATACCCCCATGTCACAACACCGGCCTTCACCTTGCCATTCGGAAATGATACAAATGACGTCACCGGAAACTTACGAATTTTGACGAAGTTATGTCGGTTGCTTCCGTGAAACTCGGAAAACATGTTGCAGTGCATAACAGCATGGTGGCTAAAACATGGCAACAACTTACTTGAAAAGAACGATTTAAAGCAATCTTTTTTCCATAAAACTAGCGTTTGCGTCCAAAGTCAACAAAACTTTTAATCTGATGTCATACTTTCGTCACTTCAACGGTTCGGGTATTTCCGATTTTGTCGGACATTTCCGAGAAGTTTGGAATCTCGATCCCGATGCTTGGGAAATGATTTTTTTTTTATTGTTTTGTTTTATTCTTTTTCTTGAATGATAGACAGTACACGTATAGGTTTCTGCTAGTAAATAAACTGCGCTCGCCCTAACGGTCACACTGTAAAACATATTATATGTTTTTCTCTGCTACATGCTTCATCATGCTTATATTGTACACATTATGACCTTACGTTGTGTTAGATTTGTAATGTTGTGTTCGTGCTAAAATGATGAACTGAACAGTATATACGCGTTATAGGTTTTCAGTAAAGAAGAAAATGTTTCTCTCATTATTTACGCTACTTACATGTATAACTTTAACCTTGCCAACTGCAAACGCTAAAAATATTAACCTTGTGAATTTGAGTTGTTCAAAGTGTTCCAAAAGAATTTTACATCGACCTTGTATTGATTTACAATTGTCTGGGTATAATTAATCTACCTCCTTTAATAACTTGACAGACTCCAACCTATTGTAAGTCAGGATTTCGTCGAAAACCCAAAGAGATGGTGTAAATACATGTATATATATGTATGTCAAACTGATTTGTCTGTAATGTAATTTGGTTACTTGGCCAGCATATTGCTATAATTCAGTATTTGCCTAATTTGGTAATTTGACACTGGTAAACAAAAAGTAAATCCAATAGATACCTTATAAAAATTACATTTCAGACTTTTTTAAAACCGGGTATTTTTATTGGATATATCTGTGAAAATTGTGCAAATTTTCTGTAGGCTAATATATTCGAATCATTGTTGATCCTGGCTGGAAACAGAGAGTAAATTGAATTTCGATGATGCTATACAGCTATAAATTACAACCTAATAATAAATAAATGTATAAGGTGTCAGGTAAACTCCGGTTATCCATGTGTTTGGTGCATGTTTATTCTGCTGTTAGTTTAGGCCTACTTTTACTTACGTGAAAAACAATGAAGTACATTGTGGAACTGCATTCGGGGTGAGTGTGACATCGCTTGTGCAGTTGTTACATGAAACCGAACGGCACCAATCTGTATATTTTCGTCTAAATATAACCGTATAATCTATTTTCGGCGTATAAACTGCTTTTTTCCTTGCATATGCATCGTTGCGTCCTTCTCTACAAAACATGGCGTCGCAAATCGGCTAGGGAGTAATGTCGTAATTTACCGTGGTTGGAACAGTCAAACAGCCAAAATTAATAAAATTCATGCAATGTTGATTTAGTTTGGCATATTTTACTATTTAATCGCTGTTAAATCCTTTAAACTTGTGTTTAAGCAAAGTTATATGTTCTATGATCACGACAATGACTTAAGCCAGAATGTACAAAAATCCGCTCTGTCACCAAAACGGATGAAACTTTTTCAAACAATGCTCTTAGATTAGTATATTATATAACATTTTATTTTTTATCAATATCTTTTCTAGTTTTATTTTTACAGACGTTTGAATTCGGTATTGTTCTCACTGTTAATTCTACGACGTCATGACGTTGCCGTTACTTATTCTAACGTCATGAAGTTGCCTTTACTGACTTTAATGTCATGACGTCAGATGTATATACTTTATCGTCATGATAAGAAATTAATAAGTAGTAAACATGTAATATATATATATATATATATATATATATATATAGAAAGCACAGAGAAATTCACTTTTACAAGGATACTCACTTCCGCCCCAGCCCGGGGTTGAACTCTCGACCTACGGAATCTGTCTCCTAGCAGTACAGGACAGCGCGTTAGACCGCTCGGCTATCTAGGCAAGTTAAAAAACTTGCTTTCGATGCCGATGGAATTCTCACAACGCTGCCCTACACTACACGGTCATTGAGAATGGAAGTGA
>PRKT01001294.1:49600-103263 GCA_003671525.1 Saccostrea glomerata | reverse complement strand
TAATTCAACAATCAAGACCTATAGAAAATATTTATAAAAGTTTATATTTATACATTTTGTCGGGCTGGTTCTAACAACTTTTATTCGTTATTACAGATTTTTGAATTGCTTTTAATGAATTCAACAGGTGTGTTATAAGAGAATAAGAGATGAAATTTATTGTAACAAATTCAGAGAAATTGTCTTAATTTTCTTAAATCTGTCAAAGAAATACGACAATTCGTTATATCAATTTAAAAAAAAAATTCATGGGTCCTAAACGAGTTTTTTAACAATGAATATACTTTGTTCACCTACTTTGGCAGAAAAGAAAGAGGGCTTTCTCTCAATTTTTCGATATTTTAAAGGTCATCAGACTTCCTAGTGAAAATATATTTGAGGCTTATGTATCCATGCTAAAAATACCATAATTTCATTGTATTGTTTTATAAATAACACCAGTTTTATTTATTCAAAAGTCATATGAATCTTTATCAATTAACATTAGTCGCTATCAAATTGATACACTATAACTAATGCCTACATCAATGAAGATATTTAAACAAAAAGAAACAAACAATATATGATTGTGTAGCAGTGATGTCCAATGTGGCAGCTCTTGGCAAAGTTAAATGTTTATCGTGTTTATGTCATTCTCTGGGGTCAGAATATGAGAATTGCTTTTACCTTAAAAATGTTGAACTCTGGATGGAGATTAAAAGGAATGACCTAATCCATGTCTATTTACCGTCTTACGAAACTTTTCCATTTGCCAAAACTTTTTAATTGTTTGTGCTAGGGATTTCATATTTCACAGAAATACTCATATACTTAGATTGATTGATGACCTATTGACACTTGCCTTGGAGGTTGACCTACTTTTAGACATATAACCCTTTACATGGCTTTAGAACAGTAGGAATGCCCTGATATTCAAAATTGTTCCAAAGCTACATGTATGTCAAAAATTATCTTTTTCTTTAAAGTTGGTCAACATTGATGTCAAGATCAGAAATGAAATGTCGGTGCATGTGCCCAACGGAAGACCTTGTCAAACAAAAAACACATGTGGAATATGAAAGTCATTGCCCCATCTCAAAATGTATGGGCAAGAATTTGCATACAGACAACAATCAGATAGATGATTAGACAGGGCAATTTGTTTAAACCCCGATTTTTCACTTACGGGGCACAATGATCCTATGGCATAATGTAAAATCCTCAAACTTTAAATAAAAAAATATGTTTAAGCAGATGTTGCAACGTATCTTTTAGTTTCAATTCCTCCACAAGAATAAATTCATGCTTATGAAAGTGCTAAAGGAAAGAAAAATTGACATAATATAATTTACCATGTGCTTGTTTGGTTCCAGATTAGCTCTCCACTGCACAGCTGGAATATGTCCCATTTTAGAAAATACAAATATTCACCGTCTGTTTGCTGTAAAATAATTTTTTTTTTTTAAAAATCAATCATGGATTATGTATTAAGTTTCACATGGGAGAGTTTATTCTTTATCAAATCTGTCTACCAGTGTATACGAGGGTTGTCCCAAAAAGTCGTAGACAGGGAAAACAGTTTTGTTTCTCTTTGCTTTATTAAATTCCTTTCCTTGTCATAGCAAAGAGAAACATGTTATGATCATGCACTTCAAGTTTCATGATGATATCACATCTTATAAGAAAATTATGAAAAAATAAAGAAAGAATATATGTGTACACCGGCGCACGTTAGCAAGACTAAATTACGTCTCTTATAACGTCATGATCTCTTTGTCTTATTTTTTTAAAGTGATAGACCACTCTTAATTAAGGGACATATTTAAATCCACTACTGTCCGTTTGTTTTTTCTTGTTTTTCTTTAAAAGTAGAATCAAATTTCAGTCGAAATTTAGTCGAAAGATCGTCAAACATTGTAGGCAGCAGAGAATACAAATTCTTTTGTTAGCGTAGATTTGATTTGGCGCATTTCTTCATATTCTTATGTATGTGTTTATATGCGAGACATTTAGCGTTGTTCTTGATTTAGCGGTTGCTGCGTTCCTCCAAAGACGCTAAAAAGAATACACAGCCAAATGTAATACGTTTACAGTAACTCCCTTATTAAAATCTGGTGTGAAATGTCACTTCTGTACTCTTTTTTCCTGTCTTAACCATATCCAACACAATTTATTACATCTCCGTGCGCCGACTATGTGTTTGACGACGTCATTTTCATCAAACTTAATGTCAACGATACCATAAAAATCAGGACACCAATCCTCTGTTTCTAATAATATTAATGTGAAATTTTGATATATTATTATTCGTTTTATTCTGGATTCAGTGATTTAAATTTGAGTTCAATGTATTACATAGTACTATAGAATTAATAGCAAATGAAATACTTATATGCATAAATTATTCAGAATTTTTTTCTTGCGCCGACAGGCCTTATCGGCCTTCATATAAATCGTTCTAATATTACGAGGGCCGTTCAAAAATTACGCGGACTTGTTGCACAGAAGAAAAATCTGACGACATAATTGGGCAAAATTTCACAAATAATATGACAGAATCTTTACTTATATGGTCTTAAAAATTTCATATCAAAATGTTATAAATTGATATTAATTTTGAGTAATTTTTCAGGAAATACCAAAAAGTCACGGCAAAGCAAAATCTTCGACGTCACAAGCATTATAAAAAATATGTGATTGAGCTTTCATTTTCTCAACATTTTCCCTTGAGTACCTTTATAGTTTGAGTTACCTTATCTACTAAACATCAAAACACCATTTCTTGTCAAGCTTTAAATCTATTAAACAAGTAAAGAATATTCTTTTCTTGTTCTAAAACCAAAAACTACTTATGAGAAATAGTGTAATATTGGTGACGCAGTCACGTTCTTTAAAGTTAACTTTTCGTCTATAATCTTCTTCCCGTCCTCCCGTATAGCCTTTTTACAGAGGTCTATCTGTCTAAAATTTCATTTTGCTATTTGTGGGCGAATGTCACGAGAAGCTTTGTTTACTACATGTTTTATTATGCATATTTTGTGTCTATGTTGCCGATATTTCGAGCATTACACATATTTAAACAAAAGTGTGGTGCGCCATCAATTCAGGAGACGTCATTTTTTCACAGTCGTTTTCAAGGGAATCGCTTCAGAGAAAAATCACAATATTTCTGCTAGTACTTCAAATATTACGTCCGAAATTTAATACATAATAAAAGAACAATTTAAAGGTACATTTGAGAAAATTGTTGAAAAATATCGCGAATTTTAGAAGAACATTGAGTCAAATTTTTCGAATCCGCGTGCTTTTGCTTCATTTTTTTGTCGTGCGCCGTACCACTCCAAAAACAATATCAACATACCGATAATTTTAGTGGAATTTTTAAAAAAAAAAAAAACGAAAATTTTCCCAAAATTTATTGGAATCTTTAAGATACATATTTCTGTAAAATTTTATAACTATATAACGTCTGTAAGAGTAAATAATAGCACAGTCCGCGTATTTTTTGAACGGCCCTCGTATTAATATGAAAGATGTGTATTTAAAAATTCACTATTTTAAAGAACTTTGACTATGTTATGTCTATGCAAAATTTGGTAAGTATTAGTTGCATGTTAAAAAAAGTTATAAACAGTGTCTACGACTTTTTGGGACAACCCTCGTATTATATGTCCTTCCTCCTGTCATTGCTTATGTATTGGTCATAAAAATTGAAATATCATTTCACATCACTGTCTGCTCATTAAACAATTGGTTAAAGTTTATTTTATCATTTGTGAATAACTGTAATTTGTTTTTATTTATATGTACTACGAAAACATGTACAATTTATCATTTAGTCAAATGCTCACTGAATTTCTTCATAATCAGTGTCGGGTCATTATCTATACACAGAGTTATCTTTTTTTCTCGATTAGATGTGGCGTTTGGCAGAGGATGCGCACTCCTCCATGACACCAGATCCTACCTCTGCTGTTTTGGAGGTATGTGTTTGCTTTGACCTTTTTTGTGATGTTTAATAGACTTTCACGCTCAAATACTGTTCGTTATCACCACATATTTCGTGTGGACTGACTGTTGCTCGTTGATAGTCACGATTGTTTATTCTAGTAATCTTGAATTAGCGATGTTGTAGATTTTTTTATCTAATGATATTTTATAAGCCTTAATGTCATGATTTTTTACAAACCAAACATATGAAATATTACTTATACATGTAAAATCAAAGAGATTATTCTCAATCATTATTCATATTTCTCAAATTTTTTAAAGAGTCTTCATCAAGAGCTTGGGGATTACCTGTTGGCCCAAAGTCACAGCATTCGGTTAATTAAATTCTCAAAATTCCAAACTGTCATGTCGTATTTATTGGTTGTAAAATTAATAAATATATATCACAAATGAATTGTAGTTCTTTAATCTCGGACGATATGTTGATAAATATGACGTCATATTAAAAAATGTTCAATTCCTGGCAATACATTAATTGTTCTTTCGGCATTAAATTGTTCGAATCATTTGATTGTTACGACTGTAAACAATGTCATGTGCCCCAAAAATCTAGAGCATTTTCGACTCATCCGCAAAGAGCGATATTAAGTTAGATAACTGCGTGGTATTGGCGATATAACGTTTCTGATTTCATTGACAGGAATATAGTCTTTCAAAGCAGACGAAGTCATTTCTAAGACAGGTTAATGAAAAATATATTAAGGAGAGATGATACAAAGTTTTTTTTCTTTGAAAAAGATTTAATATCATGTCACAAGTTTAGAAAAGTGGATGGTTCTTAGAATTTTTTCGCCGAAGAACTGGAAAATAAAATAGACTTCGAAAATATTAGTAATATAGTCAAACTTGTCTTAGCGGCCACCCGAAATCAACGGCCACTCGCGGTCAGCGGCCACTTTTAGTTCCCCCCGACGATTTTTCCTATATATTTTAACTGGAATAAACGGCCACCTGTGTAACGCGGCCAGCGGCCACCCAAATCCTCCCCCAACAGCCTTTTGACACTGTAATAGGCGGCCATTTCGTCACTTGTCGCGGTCCTATTACATCTTTTTAACGCATTGGCTTGGGTAATTATATCCTCGATAGTAAATTTAACCTGTTAATGCAATTAAAAAAATTGCTTTTAGATACGCTGAACTCTGTGTTAATGAAAAAAAATATTTGTCCAGTTATATCAATTTGTAATTATTTTTCAAGATCGCCGATTGAAAAATTAAAAAAAATTAATTACAATTTATACTTTCCTCTAGCTAAAGAAATTCACACCTTTTAGATTTTGATTCCATGAAGAAGCCCTAATTGTCACTCTTGTGAAAACAAAGTGCTTCATATGCCATGATTATCTCGTGAATTTCACTATCAAGAGACCATCGATAGGGATTAGTTACGCTCTACTGCACGTGACACCTGTGTTAGGGAATGATTTTCAACTGCGTAAATACTTCTCTCTGGTCAACTGGTTAATCTTTTTTGTGTGTCTGTGTATGTTACATACTATTAGAAATTCTGACAGCTTTATAAACAATAAAATTAACCAGACTGTAAAAAAAAATTAGCAAGTAAGTTAATTACCGATTAATTAAGTTGGGGGGGGGGGGGTTACACTGCTGACCACTTTTTTAACACATGAAAGTAAACATATTCTTACTTAAATTTATATGCTTTATTTTATTCACCATGAAACTGTATCTTTTTGTATTTTTTTTTCTTTATAAAAAAGGATAATAGTCAGGCACTGTATGTATTTCTTCAAATGAAAATTAAAAGAATTTATTTTATATTTCAATATAACAAAGGCACACTGATGAATGCATGATTTTTAACTAATATGTAGGAACAGAAACATGCTCAAAACCTTTAACATTTCAAATTCTATAATATTTTTTTAAATGAGGTTGAGTTATTATATATTTACATAAAAAAGCTTTTTTTGAAATTGAACTGTTTAATTATGATTAATAAATTTAACTGTAGTGCTTAATTTTGTTTATTTATTGACCAAATGTCCTTTTCAAGGGCAAACTGGAATAAGAGGCCACCTGTCTTAAGTGGCCAGTTTCCAGACTACCCAGAGGTGGCCTCTTAAAACAAATTTGACTGTATTTCAATAAAAAATACAAATATAGACATATCACATTCAGTAAAGGTTTACAGGTGAAAACAGATTTCAGAATATGTTACCTTGGTGCTAAAAGTGTAATATAAACTTTAGAAAAATAACAAGCCAGGTGAATTTTAAGAGGAAGATCAAAATGACAAAACAAAATAGCAATATCACATAGGCTGATTTTTACCATTTAGCTTTTCTTGATAAAATTCACCTTGCTTGGAACCATCCACTTTTCTAACCCTGTGACATGATATTAAATCTTTTTCAAAGAAAAAAATTGTTTGCATCATCTGTCCTTAACAAAATACGAACTTGAAGCGGAGGTGCCTAAAATTGAATTAGGTTCCTTGTGGTAAATATAAGTAGGGGTACCCCGTAAACGAAACAAGTGCCTGTGCTTACACGACGGGAAGCACTCCGTCACGAAGCCATCATGTGACGTCAATAAATATATTTAGAAAGATGTACCTAAATGAAAAAGAGAAAAGTTAAACACTACACTGATAATTAATTTCTATTTGTAATAATAGTTATGTAAAATAATCTCTATACATTACCATAAAAAATGCTGATAGAATCTTACTCTTCTATTACATAAATAATAAATCGACACTTTTAGATGAAACCTTACCAATATTTTTACATTTTGAATATATCAGGTAGAAAATATTTTTTTTTTCAATTCCAGTTAACCATAACATTCTAGCAGAACTTTCCAAAAACTATAGAATAAGAACTTGAATAGAAACAAAAACTATGTTTCAAAGTATACGGCGTAATGTTGAACTTTTGAATCTTTTTTTGTTACGGACGACAGAGGAAAGGCTGATCGGGAAGTAAATTCACTGTCTGCTTTCATTTTACGAGGACATTGTAAAATATGTTAATATATTTGCTTACATAATTCAAAAGCTTTATTTCCGCATGAACCACACATGATATTTAAGCTAAAGGCTTTAAAACTCAGATTTCTTGTGTTTGTTAACATGGATTCTCCGTATGTTTCACTGTCACCCTACTATATAATAATGATAAACAGTTATGACGTCATGGGTTTTGTATTTACCCTGTGATTTAATAAATGGACATAACTCTTTATACCACCTAGAAACGACAAGATTTTGTCTACTGTAAATCCCTAAATATACGCGTGGAATTAATCATCACATAATTTCGCGAGAAGTACTACTTCCGAAATAAAATTTTATGGTGCTAAAACAATGTTAAATCTCTTCATGAATTGTCCATTCGCGAATAATTATTCTCGTTAATAAGAACTCAAGGAAATAAGAAATCGAAAGTAAATTACGTTTTTGCATGTTTCAATTCATTTCTATGATCAATCTTGAAACATAGATTCTAAGAGATCTGTTTATCTGAAGTTCGCGTCATATACCTGACTATGACATCATATTGTACCGGCAAGTGAAAAATTCAGCTATCGTCTTTCAAATCCGGGTAAAGCAATATAAAATTGACCCGCATCCTAATGTATACCATAGTTCATTGGCATAGGACCGACAACAAGGTACTGTATTAATTAATTTATTCTTTTTTTATTTGTTTCTCTCTGTGTCCTTTAGAGGAAATATTCTAATTAATATGTAGCTCTATTCTAAATTTACCATAAAAATCTTGTTGAGTAGAGAAAAGAAAATTATTCAAATAACGTATCATTTGCAAGAAACGTTATTGTTGTCAGTATTTTGTAAGTAAGGTCCGGGAAAGCAGGGGATATAACTCTTCAAAGAAGTATTTACTTAAACAATATGCGTAAGCGGGTTATGTAGACTTTTTCTGCAATAGCTGCGACATTCATCCCGTACTAACAACCAAAGAAAGACATTTTATTGTTTTTATTTATATCTTTTTAAATAATCATTTAGTGTAGAATTAAAAAGATAAATTATTGTTTTTATGATGAAACAGCCACCGATCAAGAAATCTGTACAAGTGACATGTCTTGTGTAGTTCGTGCACTGATTAACGCAATAGGTTATCTTAAGAAATAAAGGAAGAAATATTCAGGTGATGTAAATATATTGAAATTAGTACAAAGAACAATAATGAATCTTGTATTTTAAAACAAACAGAAAAACCTGGAGGTACTTTGAGCAATAAGCTCACTAAATTGCACACCACCTCTAATATGAATATAATGACAATGTCCAGGTCTGGCTATTGGAAACCCAAGATGTGTGTCCAATTCAAATGTAAAATAAACTAGATACGATCTCGTTGCGAGCAACGAGTGAGTCTTTCGTCCATTTTTTGATGAAAGGGGATGAGATTTTGATTGACATTTTCATTCTAAAAATAATGATAAAGATTGTGAAGAATAACGATTTTGCCACCATAATCTTTAAAAAGAAATTGAGCATTAAAGACTTAAAAATTAATCTTTTGGCCCCTCATGGCCCCTAATATTAGGGATCAACTCTTTTATCATATCATCTTAAAGCTCTAAGGATTTTGATTACTTTGTGTTCAACAACTATTCAGAGATGCCTTTTCGTTTTCGAGTTATTTGCAAAAGAAATATTTCGGGGCCAACCCGTCAACTCCTTATTGGGGACGTTAAGCGAAAAATGAAAGGTTGAATATTGTTCATAACATTATTTCAAACATCTTTTGTTCAATATAACTAATCAAAATATTTCTCACTTTGAGATATACATCGTCAAAGATTTTACATTCTGGCCCCTTATGGCCTCCTTATTATGTTTCATACGACATGAAAATCATAATTTATAGTTGTAGATTGTTGATATAAGTAATGTATAACGAAATATTGACTGTTACAGAATTATCGAATAAAGACTTTTGGCCCTTCTCGGCCCCTCATGTGATGAATCAGCACTTTTTTACTGATATCATATTAAAAATATTGTCATTCTTAAGACGGAAGACCCTAATAATAAAAATGAAAAAGAAACTTAAGAATAATAGAAGGATATTCCGCTGAAGACGGAAGACCCTAAATAGTCTCATCAAAGAATCTTTCATAAGATGGTATGAGAGGAGTTTTGAATAGAGATGAGTTCCCCTTAGTGTAACAGACGGATGGACAGATGGTCGGACAGGCTTTCCAGTTAATACATACCCACCCGCTTTTCAAGCGGGGGTTATGAAAATGAATATAATGTAAGTTTTATGAAGGTCCCTATAAAGATTAATAATAAGTAGGACGTTAGAGTAAGTTTTTTTTTGTGTAAATGTTATTCTTGAATTTCACACTTATTTCATCTGCACATATTATACAGAGTGTAATCGATCAAGTTGTATGTATATTAAGATGTAAAGACTAATAAGTTTGTATACAGATTTTATGCGCACGGATCGATAGATCCAGGGCGTATATTATTTTTGTCCTGTCTGTCTGTCTGCCTGTCTGAGTGTTTGTTTGTTTGTTTGTCTCGAACTTTAACCTTCACCAAAATTTTTGAACCATGAAAGATAGAGACTTCAGATTTTGTATGCATACTCCACTAACTAAGTTCTTTTAAATGTCAATTACCTTGTGACCTTAACTGTGGCCTATATGCTTGAAATAGCTTTTTCCTGCTAGCTTTAACCTTTGCCATAACTTTTGAATCATGAAAGATAGAGACTTCATATTTGGTATGCGTACTCCACTTATCAGTTCTTTCAAATGACATGGATGTCAATGAACTTGTGACCTTGACTGTGACCTTAGTGCTAAAGATAGCGTTTCCGAACTTTGTTACCACCGGGCGCATAGTGTTTCACAAACACATCTTGTTTTAAACCTATAGCTTTCTCTATAAAAAAAGTACATATCCCATAGCACTCTGCGGGACGTGTCATCGTTCACCGCTTGTTTACTGACAATCTTCAAAGCAGTTTGCCGCCCGCTTTATGTTGTAAAATTCTTTTAGAATTAAACCTTCATATTTTAATAACTTATGTAATCGATAAAGTAAATAATTTTGAAGACAGCGTAATTTCTTTACTTTCATAATTTTTAATAGAAGATTATACTCGCCTCGTGTACTGAAGGCTTCTGGATCTGATCCCGAGAATCATGTATTTTTCCATAGATATATTTCTAAGCAGTTGTCGGTGTGTACGTTTCATACACAATTTACGTGTTCACTAAATTATAAATATGCTTATTTTAAAAAAAAAATTCTTTTTGAATGAAATTGAATCATAAGCATTGCCTTTATTAATTATATTGTTTATCAGAAAATAAATTTTAAGAAATCAAATCGCATATTTCAGGTGAGCTGAAAGGCCTTTGCAATGATTTATATAGTAAATACTGTAATTTATTCAGAATATTATCAGAAATGTTAGCTTAATTAGAGAAAGCACATTTTTCTACGATATATTAGAAAATAGATGAAAGAAAACGAGAAAGTCGTTTGAAAATTTCATTTTATGCACACATATGATCTAAGACAAAAGAAGCAAAAATTTAAATAGAATTGTAGTCCCCCGTGTTTGAAAGTTAACACATAAATTGGTTTTTGTTTTGAAAATAAGTTCAAATAAAGAGGTCCATAGGTCATAGCTTGCACGGAAATATCTTGTCAATATATGAATGTCCTATCATACATGTTTTTCATTCAAACGTTATCATCAAGTTAATTTTTGTTTGAAAAATTAGGTCAAATCTGAAGGTCAAGTCGTCAGAAATCACATCATGCTCGGAATATTTTGTTACAGATAATGCACATTTCAAATATGAAAGGATTATCTTTTCTGAAAAATAAAAATTAACATTTTTGGAGACAATTTCGAAACTTTAAGGTCAAGGTCACGTGATCAAAATACCACAGTATAACTAGAAAGTTTTTTTTAGAACATGTACTACACATAGTTAATATGGAAGCCGTATCTCTTATCTTATTCAAAAGTCATGACCAAAATTGAAGTTTTTGTAAAAAAGATGAAATTTTAAGATGCAGGTCAAAGTTCAAAAAATTATATTGCATTTTGAAAGGATTTGTAGCCGATAATACACAGATTTAATATGGAAGCCATCTTCTCATTCAAAAGTTATGGTAATTCGAAGTATTTACGTTTCTTTAAAGTAATGCAAACTTCAAGATCAAGGTCACGGCTTACAACATTGTAGTCTATTAAGAAATGTCTTGGAACAGGAGATACGCCGTTTTGATATTAAAGCCTTGAAGCTATATCTTGTTTTTAAAAAAAAGTTATGACTAAGGTTAAAATTTTATAAAAGTAGGTCAAATTTCGAGAACACAAAACAAAAAAGTCCTTTCACTTCTATTTCAAATGATATGGTCGACCGCGTGGCGCAGTGGTTAGAGCGTCTGCTCTAGAATCGCGAAGTAAGGAGGCAATCCTTACGTCGTGGGTTCGAATCCCACTGCGGGACGTGGAGACCGGTCCTTCGGATGAGACCGTATAAACCGAGGCCTTGTGTAGCAATAGGTGCTGGCACGAAAAAGATCCCTCACGGCTCAAAGGCCCTGAGTGCCGAGCATAGGACAAAATTTGTAGCCCTCCACGGGCAAGTGGTGGCATCTCCATATGAGTGAAAAATTCTCGAGAGGAACGTTAAACAATATACAATCATTCAATCAATCAAATGATATGACAAATGTTTAAGTTTTTGTGACGGACGGAGAGTCTGAAAAATGAATAAAATATAACATTTCCCCGACTTCGTGAAAACAAGAAACATAGTGTTTAAAAACTTTCCCACTTGTTTTTACAATAATCAATTTTTGGTCTAGAGCCAAAAACGTGAATTTTTATCAAAGGAGTTGATAATGTTTGAGCAAAGTATCTGACCCAATTATCAAACACATAATGCATATGTGTGATCATATGCAATAATTTTTTAAAAAAATCTACAATGTGTGACCGGTTCTACTTGTCCTCTCAAACACAGAGTCATTTGAATTGGGTATGTATTTGTTTGACAAACGATAGATAAGAATAATAAAAATAAATCTTATTGACAAAAGCGGTATTGTAGTACTATTAATAAGTCATGGACAAAGGAAGAACAAAAATACAAAATTATTATGTGAAGTTTTGAAAATCCCTTCTGCCTTCTCACATGAGGAAAATTATTAGAAAAGTCAAATAGTTTTATATGTTCGTTAAAATGTTATCAAAGCTAGAAATAAATGACAAAGTAATATATTTTCAATTACAAGTAGTAGCTCCCTGCAAACAAATGAATACTTTCTTAAAAATGAAGGGAATCTGAAAATGATATAATCATGAATTTATTTAAACCCTGGTTTTAAAGTCAGAGAAAAATGAAAATCTAGTCTTCAAGTTCCAATTCTCAATACAATTTCCTTTGTTGTAGGACGTATATACCCAAAGAATCAAATACTAAATGTCAAATCATTTAATTAAGATGTTACAGACGAAAGTATGATGAGAAAGAAAGTGAATGAGTGAAAAACTTTTTTTAATGGGGAAGTTGTAGATTTGAATGATATTTCCCCAATACGTATTCCATTTTGTGAATTTTATAAATTATCCAACTAAAAAAACCAGCCCATTGAAAAATATCAGTGAAACCAGAGTTTATTCTTCACACCTGATACATATGTAAACATCCACAATCTGTATAAAAATTTACGAACATCATACGAATTTTGTACTTTTATACAGTCCAAATATAAAGAGCTGATTTTTAGTGCGATCCACAGCTTATATTGTTTATGCCTTACACAGCTCTATATCAACACTAATCAATTTAAAGCTCCAAGTAACTTATTTTGCGAGCAAATGATCGATCCTTTAAAAGCAGGACACTGGGTAAAACAACTATACCTTACCTTTGCCGAATGCACGGAAACCGTGTGTGACAACCGTAGGTTGGGAATGTTTAAATACCTGGAGAACATGTAACTATATAAATATGCTCATAGCCTTTAATGTAATCATTTTACGCTTTGTTATCAGAAGAGACGAATGTATACCATTTATTTAGGTATATGTATAAATACTTAATTTAGTCAAGCAACTCAAATAATTTAAACACGGTTTATACATTCCTTTAAAGTAACATAGCTATAAGTAAACTTTAATTAAGCAGGAGTATGTTTCTTGTTTTTTTTTATTTTGAACTCATAAATATTCCAAACAAAAATTAATTTGAATTACCTTATCTATTTTGAACTGCGAAAGTAAAGGAGACTTTTTTACAAACGAAGACATCTACCAAACCTGTCTCTTAGCTCTTCACTTTATTAAGTGAACTTTATTAAATGCAGCACCGAAGTATCTATGTTTTTTTGAGATCAGGTCTTCCAATAATATGTTGGAATTATTATCAGTACACATTACACACCAGTTACGCAAACCTATACTTTTGTTTCATACACTGTATACAAATGTTCAATCAATAACTTGCTTTAGCTTTCAACATTTCGATATATCCACAAGGCATTATCTACGGACAAAAGTTACAACCATTCCAATATCTTTTCGGCATCTTCAGCAAGTTTTAAATAATAGATAGTATGACATATCTTTTTCATTTTTGGATAGTTTACTTTACAAGGACGTTAAAAGAAATCTACCAAATAGCTTTGTGATAGACATAATGACTTTAACTGTTCGATCGTCAGATTCCTACACTAATATAACTTTATCATCTGCATACGTACAGTACCGACCAGACCCAACCTGACACCCAAGCAGTCCCAGAAAGCAGTCCCCGGGACTGCTTTGGGACCGCTCTGGGACTGCTGTGGGACTGCTGTGGGACCGCTGTGGGACTGCTCTGGGACCGCTATGGGACTGCTCTGGGACTGCTCTAAAAGCAGACCCAGCAGTCCCAGCAGTCCCAGCTGTCCCTGGGACTGCTCTCTGGGACTGCTTTGTTCACTCATGTGTGAAAAAAGGTTCTGAGTGACATGATAGCTCCGCCCCCTTGTGTATTCTGAATTTGCAGGCCCCCTGTTGTTTTGTTTACTTGCAGCAGAGATGAGTTTAACCTGTTTAAAAAGCAAGGATTTCTTACAATCTTCTAATAAGTAGTGATTATTATAGTTAATTAATATTTACCTAGACTGTATATTTACACAAATATGTAGTTTAGAATATTTTTTTAAAAAAATAAAGTTGTAAAATATGGAAGTTAGGAGAAAATTTATTTTCCCCCCTAAATATAAGATATAAGATAAGGTTTAGGAGAAAAAATATCAACATGTAGGCCTTTTTATTACGGGGGTATTTAATGTAAAATTAAATACTAAAAATTTGCATTGATACTATCTAAAAATAATCATTACACTTACATTCGTAAATATAAGATTTTTAATTGAAAAAGGAACATGTTTTTAACCCTCAAATAGAAAACCCCACACTTTATTAAATGACCATAAAATAAAATTAATAAATTAATGCTACCATTCTTCCGTAACAGATACAATGTGGATAATCACTGGGGAAGTTATTTATGAATTACCGTTAGTTTTTTATTTATAAACAAGTTATTAAAAGAGTAAATTAATTTTGGAAATAAAAACAGATGAAAATACCGGGAATTGTGATTTATTTCTTTTTTGTTTTGCTTCTGTTTACCTGGCCGATTAATGTGTATAAAAATGGTATCAACACTCGCGGTTTCAATCGCCTTTGGGCAGAAAATCAATTCATGTTATTTGTGTATACATATCAGCGTTTCACATCATTGAACATGCTGGTCAACAATGACCCTAATTTCAATCTATGTAAAGCAAAAATAAAATTGATAAATGAAATGTGTATGAATTTCTTTCAGGATTAATTAATTTTGAACATAATCTGAGGGTTCCATTCTGGTGATTTATAGATATACACTCTAACATTTACAAATAATAAAGCACTTAAAACTTAAAGCACAGTATTATAGAGATAGAGAAATTTAAAATAATTAAAAAGAGATAGAGGAATTTAAAATAATTAAATTGACATGTCAGTAAAAATAATCATGACTGAAAAATAATACTTGGCAAAATTAACAAAGATTTTTTGAAAAGCCCTAATACTTATAAGAAAATTTATTAGAGTATCCCGATAGCATGGAAATTGGCCATATAACGATAAGATTTATTTAAAGCTTATTCTGGTGGAAAATAAATAATTCACGTTTAATTTTCTGTAGAAAAAATAAATAAGGGAAACAGTATCAATCACAGAAAATAAAGAAATGGAATAATTCATATACCAAGTAATTGTGATTAATTGTAGTTAATAGATAATAAATTTTAATTTTAATTAATCTTAATTTGGAACTGCTCTGGTGTAATATTCATGTTCAGTTTAATTTTATACATGTAGGTGTGAAAGCCTTCTTCCTTTAATAAATATTATTCCAAATTGGTTCTCTGCGCGTACTGTTAATAAATGACCTTCTCATAATTGTAAGGATTCCTGGCGTACTACCCAGAATCAATTTCAACTGCCTTTTATAATCCCATTGTTAATTGGAAATCCCATTTCTGAGTTAGCTCCGCCCATTAAATTAATAAACCCCGCCCTATGGGACTGCTCTCTGGGACCGCTGGGACTGCTGGGACCGCTCTGGGACTGCTGTGGGACTGCTCTGGGACCGCTGTGGGACTGCTCTGGGACTGCTGTGGGACTGCTTTAGCAGTCCCAGAAAGCAGTCCCCGGGACTGCTCTGGGACTGCTTTGTGTCAGGTTGGGTCTGGTCGGTACTGTACTTCAAATTTCTTAGTTGGTTCAATATCAAACCTCGTATATACATACACTGTATAAATAATTTCGAAAATGAGGCGATTATTAAAAAACAAGACAATGCAACAAAAAATATCAACAGTCTCTTTTCAAGTCATCATTTTGCAAGTCTTATGGTCTATGAAATTACCTCCACAGTAAATACACCCTATCATTTAGTTAATTGGTGACTGAACTTTTTCATTCCACTTGTTAGGCCATTATAAACACCCCTTCGGATTTTCTGCTTCCCCACATTACATGTATACAAATCTGACCAGTAGGCAAAGGATGTTGACTCTTTCAGGGTACCTGAAGCCACTTTTGATGTTTTTTGACGGTTCACCTTTGCCTAGCTCCCGATAAGTATGGTTTAATCAGATTTTAAGTTTTACTATCGTTACTTTTCTCCATAATTCTTCGATAAGTAAAACATATTTGTAATTTTTATTATCAAAGAGGAAACGAATTTAAAGAACCAATAAAGGGCACGTTTTTGCGATTGAGACTTATATTTGTAATGTAAAAAAGGAACAAACACATAAAGATATGCATTACATGTATGTGATTATCCTGTAAAGTGAGCGAGATATCCAATAATAAATTAATATGTCAGTTTGAAAATGAAGATTTATGAAATTTCTTTATATTATTATGCACACTTGATCGAAAATGTTAGTCATAAATTCTAAACTTGCTTTTATTTTCAGACTTTAAAAATCAATTGACATACTTTTTTCAACAACATGATGAAAATAGCCGTAAACTAGGTCATGGACGTTTATTTTCGTTTTAAACGATTTCCCCGTACCCATAATACTTGGAAGAAATGAATAAAGAGAATCTTGTTACGAAAACAAAAAAAGTTTGATATTTGGCCAATCCACAGGTGATATTTCGTGGGAAAAAAAAAAAAATTATCCAGAAAACAGGTATTATAAATTTAATTGACGGCACCCCATTTATATAAATATTAAAAAATTCTGTTAAGGTGCAAAGAAACATATGATTCAGATATAAGGAGATAATAACAAACAGTTTTCAAGCTCCAAAGTAAAAAATAAATAATAGAAGCTGAGCAAACATAGACCTTTATAATATTAAGGGTAAAATTTAGGTGCCACTGAGAAAGAGCATCTCAAATACCGATCAAATGTCAACAAAACATACAAAATAATAGCAGAACAAAAGTAGATTTCTAAAACATCAGAGGTGGGATCAGGTGTCATTGAGGTGTAAGCATCCCCTGTCGATCGGTCACATTCCAGCTGCCGTATGCTCTTTGTATGCTCCTTGTCATGACCGGGAAATAAAAGAAAAATACGTCGTCAGTCCATTGTATATATAATGGACTAAAAATCACTATAAAATAAATTTCAGTCAGTATTTGACTTAATAACAAATTGATAAACACTGCATACTTTTTTTTTAAAGACAAGCATAAAAAATATTTATAAATTTTGAAGACTTGAAAGGAACACAGTGAATGCCAAATAGGATTTCGGGCTGTGTTTCTAATCTTCATTGTTTTTTCACTTTGATGCGTTTCCGGGAAAGAAATTAAAAATTGATTCATGTGTAAGTGAAGCAACTATATATGTTTTTATCAAAAGATAAGGATGGTGATATTGGTTCTATTATTTGTTTATGATAGCTGAAGGGGAAAAATGTTGTTCTAAAAAACTCTAAATGAGCATGTTGTACAAAAATATAAGGAAGAAATGAATAAAAATCACACTATCTTAAAAATCAAAATTTCAGAAAAAAAAAACAATATTGGCATGTTCCTGCATTTCCCCAGCTGATATTTTTGGAACTCCGTGCCATATAACTAAATCTCAGAATAACTGAAATTTGAACATGCAATAAGAAAAAGTTGTTTTTTGTGCGGCTAAATATAAATTATATATTGATCAAGACATATCAATTAAATGCCTAAATTAAGAAACCTCAGAGAAATCAACCACGTTTTCAAATAACTTTTTATAATTAATCATTTTTAAAGAACTTGAATCATTTTCTAGTCTATTGATAAGTGTTTACTAACGTTTTCTTTTCAAAGGATGAAAAATTAAAACCCGTTTTATCGTTTTAAATAATGTACAATTAACAGTCAACAGTAAGAATCATTTTACTCAATTGATCGTAGTAATACGGGAATATCAAATAACGTTGTATTTATTAAGGTGTTCAATTCCTTATAGGAACATATTCAGTTAAATAGAATACGAAACAGATGTGTAGGTGTTGAATTTTTTAGACAAAATTCCCATTAATAATACACGTATTGCATGTTACGGCGGGATATGCCCTGTATTTATGACCTTGTTTTTGGATAAGGTATATGTCCCTCTATTTATTAAATAAAAAAAATCAGTTTGAAAATACTAAAATAAAATGTTTTCACGAAATTTTTTTTTGGCCAACAATTTGACATGGAGAATATTAATTTCGGACATTTCATTTGTTTACATTAATTAGTACGTTTTATATATTCAGGTGAACTCAAATAAAACATGAGACTTTATCTTCCAAATCTATCTATTATTCTATTTTAAATAAACATACTTGTCAAACTATCCAAACTATCGAATTAATTTCAAAATATGATATGGGAATGTCCTGATTTTCAAGAATGCAGTATTTTGTTTACCGTTGCCTGAAAAAATGCATTCCACCTTTTGTTCGTCGAGACATGGATAAAAATGTTTACTTCATATTGTGCTGAATTATTACCATCCAATTATCATGGTAGTCAAAAGTGGTCTTCTTTGTTACTTTAATAAAAAATTAGCTGTATGGTCACATATAGGCCTTTGTATTATTTTGACTGAAGGAAACATATCCTTGAAAGCCATCGTTCATACATTTTTTTTTCAGAAAAATTAAAAAATGAACTATCACTTCACATAAATGGGGGATTTGTGAAAGTCTGAAATTTTTTTCTAATTTACGCAAACGTGAAAAAATAATGATAAATTCAGCTGTTTTTTTTTATATTATATACAGACGTATATATATATATATATATATATATATATATATATATATATATATATATAACTTTGTATATCATTTCAATAACATTATAAGACACCATAAAATTATAGAGTAGTTCTAACTATATGAAACTGTTACAGACGTTCCCTCAAACACTCATCCGATTCCTTTAGGTGCCCAATTCCTTAGAAACATCATCAACATTAAAGACTGCTAAATATGTTTATTTTCAGCTTACATTTTCCTCAATATTTTTAGGAAAATAAAATCCAATGCAATATAATTCAAGCTAATACATGGCATTTTACACATACGTTTATATCATCTCAATACATTTGACATTTCCAAGAATTATATTGAAAACAAATTGATCAAATTAATCAATAAGGTAGCTACATAAAACTTCTATAATACTACTAAAACATGTGCTCTGTTTTGTCCCTTCAAATATGCTTATTAGGTACTGTTATTAATTCGGCGTATGAGTTTTCTACTAAAAGTAATATTTTAAATTGCCGAAACATAGATCGTTATGCAATTAATTTCAGAACACAATTTTTTTTTCTTTTATATCCACATCGTACGTAGGCACCATTTTTTTTGAAAGACTATATCCTTTGTTAAGGGTCTTTGATACTCTGATAAAAGAGATAACTCTTAATTACATAAATGTCTATTATTCCTTTATAGATTTGCCAACTTTAAGTGTCTTTTTTGGTCCAATTTTGCCCCGCAAGCTATGCTATATTTATCGGTATTCTACTTATAAAATGCATTTCTTTTGGAAAATCATCAAGGTTCAAGCAACATTTTATAAGAATGAGCAGAGGGTTTATGAACCTGAACATGTTTAGATATTGCATAGGCTTGTCAAATTTCGGTTTGGAGTTCTTTAATCATTGTTCGTTTGTTTTGTGTTTGATATTTATCATTGTATATAGTGACAATAGCTGAATCATAATTGTTCTTTAAAAGGACATATGAAATTTCCTTTACGTTAGAACAATGTTTAAGGAGTGCATAGTGTAATACATTTCTTTGAACTTAACATTTTTATAAATATCTTATTATTTACTCAGCGTTTAAAATAGGCAAATCATATTTCAGACTAAGTTTTCAATTGCCTTTGATTGTTCTCACGCTACCTGAAAGAAAAAATATTGGCCCGGTATTTTTTTTTATTCCATTTATGTCTCACAATTTACCTGAAGAGGACTTTTAATAAATTGTTTGCCCTCTCTAAGGTTATCGATGTTAGATATCTTGCAAGCATGTTGTGACACATAAGCCTAGTTTTTTCCCAATGAATTGTCACTATTTTTAGTTTATAAGTTATAAGCAAATACAGTTTAGTGTTTTTGTAATATAAAACAGTCATTGATGTTTTTTTTCTATTGCGGTATTTAAATTAGAATATGCTTAAATAGATATTAGCTTTTGAATACGTTTTATACATAAGCAGTTGACTGTAATACATGCAGGACATCATCTTAACTTGATTTGAAACACATCGTGTACATATAAGAACTACATTTACTAAAGAGGATATGTTGACATTTTTCTTAAATTGATATTTCAACGTAAAATGCCTTTTGTCAACGTAATTTTTTTTTTTTTAGATTTTCCCAACAACGAAAATTATCTTAAGTTACCGTGCCAATACTGAATTCCTAACTTAAATAAATATCAGTAAATTTTATACCGAGCCCCTTTCGTTATTCTTCACTTAAATTTTTACAGCAATTAAGAAGAAACTTCAGCAAAATCACTGATCGGTAAATCAGCCCCAAGAATAATGTGTCAATCAAATGTGAATACCAAAATACTCAGTTACTTTCATGTAATTCCACCCTCCTCTGATGTCATAAGTCTTTACAAAAAAATGTGTAATTAGTTTAAATTCATACCTAATAGAACAATATCTTTTGGAAGAATGATTTACAATAAATGTAATGGTCTATATTGTTAAGTAAAAGAATTCTAAAAATGCATATTTTCTTTATTTAATCAATTATTCAATCTTTAAAAAATGTTGACAAGGGCAAAAACTCCTTCTAAGGTCTCTTTATTCAGGCATTTGCTTAATTGTACTTCAAATGTAAAATAGTTCCCCTGATACTGATATTCACAATCAAAAGTATGCTCCTATACGTAGGAAGTGTTTACAATTGGAATATTCAGCATCAGAATTATGCACTTGAACCGTTTTTTTTTTTTACATTGTTTACAAGAAATGTGTGATTTTTTAATGTTTACATACACTTCTGTTTATTTTTGTTTCACATCTTGTATGATATGGTGACTTATACATTTTTCACAATAATTGGAAAATTTAAAGTTTATTAAATGAATATAAATGCAGTTTGAACCATTGAAATTGTCAGGTTGGAGACACCTTTATAAATTATGCACTAAAATTTACATTTTCAATTACATCAAAGCACACGACATTTCAACATTTTATCTTACAGATTTCAATGATAAATTAAAAACCAGACATTAAGGCGTCGTATCGAAAGCTGGTTTTAAAAAAGTCATAACTTTTTTTATTACCTTGTCAATTTATTTTTCATTTGGATAATTGTAAAAAACAAAAAAAACACTCTGATTGTATACACAAGTACTCTGAAATACATTTAAACAATTTTTGAAATTATAGCTTTTGAGATAATGTTTTCAAGCAATCTTTCAGAATTTCCATACATGCAAATTGTGCCCCGTGAGTAGTAGACGTCCTTATGTATTCATTTCAAGCAGAATTTACTCTTAAACATACATCCGAGATGATAACAGTTAAACACGTAAAATAAATTCAATGCTCGTTTAATTTTTGTTTATATCCTTTCCAAACAATTATCCAAGAAATAATTAGATAATGATGATATGTATCCTTGTATTAAGTGTACTGTCTTACTTATTTGTGGCTCTACATATAGCCGAATTGATAGAAATATTTTAAATATTCTATCAAGAAGTAAAGAAGCACTCAACGAATGGGTCTTTACGATTGCCTCGGGCGCCAAAGGTGGATCCTCGTAAAAAAAAGCCTTGCATAACCTCACTTGCAGCAATGGTGGATCAATTAATTTAGATTTTTAATATTTAATTTTCTTAAACAAAATTGTTGAAATAAAGATACTCTATATTTACATGTATATATGTATTTCATATAAAAGGCTTTGTAAATCGACAATATAATCAAAGACTTACTTTTTAAGATTTATCTAAAGTTAAAAGATGTTCTAACAATTGACAAATAGAGCCGAAGACGTTGCAAAGCAACAAATGGAACTCTTGCTTGCGCTGCGAAGAGAAAGAATATGTAGAATACTATTACCATGGAATTAATGGAATTAAAAATGGGAGCTAGCAAAGTAAGCAATATACACTACATGTAAGCATTAGATGCTCACTTTTCCATGTCACCTGGTCCTACCTCCGATGTTTGGATGTCAGTAATTGTTCCGCTCCTATTTGTGATGTTTGATGGTCTTTTGAGCCTACTCTTTTTCGAAAACCAGACAAAGATTGTTTCTCTGGTTTTCGAAAAAGAGTAGGCTCTATGGGGGCTGCTGGAGTATCTCAAGACAGTTTATATATTTTTAAACCGCCGAAATATAGCTGCATTATCGCTGACTCGGCGTAAAACAGCAAAAATCAATTAAATCAAAGGGGAGCATATTACTTTGCTGCTGTCTGTCGGTCTGTCAGTTAGTCGGTTTTTCTGTCGGTACACAATCAGTTTCCGTTTAATTATTTGCAGAGGCTGCTCATATTGAAATGAAATTTGATATACAGATTCAGGAAAATAATATCTAGGTCAAAGTCTATTTTTGGTACGAATTGGCAATTATGAACATATTAACACCCCTTGGACCTAGAAAAATTCCAGTTATTTGCAGATTCTATTCAGTTCTTCGCAAATATTGCACATAGTGAACTTAGATTGGGTATACAGATTGATTATAGGGATATCTAGATCAGGTTAAGTTTTTGGTACGATCGAGTCATTTAAGACAGAGTTTTGCCCCTTGGACTTCGAATAATTCCAATCATTTGCAGTTTCCGTTCATTTTTTAGCAGAGGATGCTAATATTGAAATCGAATTTAATATACAGATTTATCATGAGAATATCTAGTCAACTCCTGATTTAGGTATAATCTAGCCATTTTGGATTGCGTTATGCTCCTTGAACTCCTTGAGTGTTTTACAATCGTCTCTTGTGTATTTCAACCTATATACAACGTCATGCGACTTCAGAGTCTCATATACTAAATGCGGTTTGAAGAGACGGGTCTCGATAGGTCTTTAGATAAAACATTGAAAGCAATTAAAATGTATCTGCTGCTCGCCTTAACGGTAACACCATAAACATAAATGATAGAATAGAACGTCATAGCTATTATAGCTATAATACAGTTATGAAAACGTAAAAAAAACATTGCAAGATCGAATTTTTTTATCTTATCTATTCATGAATGCCAAAATACAAACTTTATGGAATTTAATCTCGTGACCAACCCGTATTTGTATCCTGATAGATGTTTAATGATACCTTGTTTCTTAAATGAAAACATATCTGTAATGATATTACATGACGTTGTTAATCTCGTGACAGTCATTTATAAATTTTTTAAGTGTTTCATATTACCGCTTCGGCGCAGCAGAATGACACAACTATAATTAACCGACATGTCATTGGAAAGAGTTATACCACTAAGTGGGCATAAAATATTTCCATTTATATTTCTTTTCTATGATAATTCTTTGAAAGTTACATGTAGCGGAGTTAATTTCTTCATAATTCTGCCGGAATGTAAATTAGGCAGGTCGATAGGTCGGGAGCTAATGAGGCCTGATATGCATGCAAATCTCGTGCGCATATGTCTCTTTATCTGACGCTAAGTAGGCCAAATATGCACGTAAATCTTGTGCGGCGACCTTTGTGTTTGACGTCAGTGGGCGAGGACTGATGAAATTGGCATGGGAGTCCTCGTGTAATTTAAATCTATATCTACATTTTTTAAAGTCTAAAGTATAATTTTACTATAGTAAGCATATTCAATTATAACGTCATACATTGTAGTTTAAAAAAGTGAAGACGCAATGTACGCCTCGATATTCTCTGCGAAGAACATGTATCAATTACCTGTGTAGTAGGCTACTCAACAATATAAATTGTATTTTAGAAGAAAGATTTATCTTTCGAGTAGTTATCAAACTTTAATTCATAGTTCCTTTGCAAAGGAAGATTTTCTCTAGTCCATATGTCCGTTTTGTATATGTGTATTTCCAAAGCAACCAAAATGAATTTCAACTACCTTTTATATATTGGATTCCAAAACTTCATAAATTCCTTATAAACAAAGATACATAGCGGGTCCCAGTAAATGTTTAACGGAGCCTCTTTCTTTACTCCTCACAAATATATTAACAGTAGAAAAAGAGAAACTTCACGAGTACTGTGCACTATACATGTAACAATATGGTAAAGAGGTGGTGTAAATCAGATGTGGATATTAAAAAATTCAAAAGATCTTTTGGAGAATTTAAAATCACAAAATTTTATTCAAACCAGCAGCTTAAACATACGACTTTTCAACTTTATACACAACCGTTTCACACGATAAATTAAAGTCAAATCTTTTTGATAACATTGACAGTTTCTTTTAAAATAAAACGTTTGGCGATAACGAACAGTGTTCAAGATCATTTGTCTTTTAAACAATACAAATTATGAGCAGAGCAAGCACAGACCTCCAAAACACCAAAAGTGGGATCAGGTTTCATGGAGGAGTGAACATCCTCTGCCGATAGGTCATATCTACAGTATGCTCATTATCAAAAATGGGAATTTACAGAAAACTTCAACGTCATTTCTGTGTTTTAATGATGGACGTACATTTAGTTCAAAAAACATCACTCAGCGTTTTATTCACTGATAAATTGTATTTGCTGACATGGTCATTGAACAAAGTCTTTAAACAAGATTGCTTAAATTCCTGTTTCGTCAACGTATTTGTCTATATATTACCATGTGTTAAAAATTGTTTGTACGTTCTTGTTATCGAATCAACTGAGATATATTACCTCTTTATGCAGGTGATGAAGGAATATTTTTGCATTAGTAAGGGAAAATGACGATATAAAAGTTTAAGTCCTGTCACGTTTGTACGAGTAACACACATTTTTTTTTTTCATTTGAAAAATTATTATTGAAAAAAAAGTAGTGTGAAGTTGACATCAGATAGATGCTTGAGCTTGTGATTGACGATGTTAATGTGCTATCTGTTTATGGAGACCAGATATCGATCTTTCAACAATCTATTTGAATTCTGTAAAGCTGATAAAAAGTATGATAGACTAGATCTGTTTTTAGCCGACGTTGCATCAATGAATTGTACGTAATTTTCTTACAAAAAAGCAAACATGAATTGGACGTCAAATAGGCATTCAAAGCTCAGAAATATGCTTTACTGAAACTCTGTACGATGTAAAAAGTTCCGCAAATATATAGTCAACAGTTTCAGTTTCATTTCTTGAACCGAATTAATAATAAATATTAGCTAGGAATTATTTTTTTTTAAATCTCATATTCAGCAATGAATAAAGTATCAATATAATGATCATTTAAAAAAACGTAAGGCTGATGTTTAATGGTTATCTGTTAAAAAGAAAGTCATCAAGTAACCACATGACATTGAAATCTAAATCAAGGTTCAACGTTATCGAAATTCTTTTCTGTTTTATTTTTAAATCAGATAAAAGGGTAATTATATTACTTTACACTCAAAATGGAAACACACAAAGACGTTTTTAAAGGAAAAACCTATGAGAATTATTGTTTCCTGGTATTTCCGATCTCAGGCTGTTTGAATTGATCATATTATGACGACAGATGTTTGATAAACATTGGTTAATGATACGCTGTTGTCAGTGTTGAGTAACCGGTGCTTCTCCAATAATATTTATTTTCAATGTTTCGGTTTCAACTTATTTATGCAATATTTTTCTTTGGATTATCCTTCATTGCTTATTTCCTTCTTTTACCTAAAACAATAATGAGCTGCATTTAAAACAAATTATTCTGCTGTTAGAATGTGTTATTTTGATGAATGTTACTTAAACCTTTAGGATCAATAAGATTAAAATAAAGCAGGATAAAAACTTCTAAATATACAATTAAATATAAAGTTTTATGAAAGAGCTATATGGAAATAATGAACAGTATTCAATATCACTGTCCATAAAACAATATAAAATAGGAGCAGAGCAAACACGGACGTCCAAAACATCTGCGGTGGGATTAGATGCCATGGAGGAGTGAGCATCCCCTGATGACTGGTCATGATTGGGAAATGACGGAAAAATCCGTCGTCAATTCAATATATCAATAAAATAATAACAATTATTATACTTCTGTTAAATTGTTTCCTATATAGAGTTCAAAAGGTAAAATAACTATCCTTTATAGTCTACGCATAGCAAAACTATACCCCGGGGTATAGTTTTTGCTATCCACCTTCAGAAAATTTTCATACAATTGTTGCCGCCAATTTTGATTTCCAGCGATAAATTCTAAACTGATGATGTCATAATGACTTCAGTAGCATTGTGACGTCATCAGGATTTCAGATTAATCTTGCAGAATTATCTTTCTCCAAAGAATTTAAACATCAGAAATTAAATTATACATCAGTATAACAAAACGTTTATCCACTGGTTGTGAGTTGGATAGCTCTTTTATCAAACCCTTGACAGGAAGTATTCCCCTCGGGCAAGCCCTCGGGGAATAGTTCTCTGTCACGGGTTTGATAAAAGAGCTATCCCACTCACAACCAGTGGATAAGTGTATATTAGTATGAAAAACACCAGTCAGCATTTGATTTAACAATAATTAATATTTGATAACAAGGTCATTGTATCGACCATAGAACTTACGAAATTATGAGTTTAATCGAGACTGCTGATATTCTTGTTTCATCAGCTTGTTTGTCAATAATTTACCTCCTTTAAGATATTGTTCATGCGTAGAGCATGCTCTTGCGAATCGAATGAACTAAATTATAGACATTCCGTATGCAGGTGATGAAGGTATATTGCTGCATAAGTAAGGGAAGTGGACGATTGAAAAGTTAAAGTCATCCAGTCTATCATAAAGCTTGGTAGTTAGATTATCATACAAGTCTCTTTCAAGTAAAATATCCAAGTATCAAACAGATGTGTCGGACTCTGTGGTATCTTATATCCCAATGGAATGGAAATTACCATTGTTAGTCGAAAATGCGTCGTCGATATCTCTTAATGTCGAGTTGAAGCAATAGCGATTTTTTTTTTCACGAATAAGATTTTCCACATAAGACTCTACATCATATTAATTCAAAAAATTGGTCCGCTAATATTGGAGACCAAATGATACCAATAGGAATTTCAATAGATTGTTGGAGTACATGTAAAAAATCTCCAAAAACAACAAATATATTGTCAAACAGAAACTCAAGCATCTTTTTGATGTCAACGTCAGAGAACTTCTGTATGCAATCAGAATGTGTTTTAACAAAATAATTTTGCAAATGAATGAATAATGACCAGGTAGTTAAATTTACGAGTTCCATTTTAAATTTTTAATTGAAAAAGCAGCTGTCAATAACATCAAAAAGCCTGATTTTTTTTTATTTATCGTGGGAAATCGTGTGTAAAGTTGAATGGTCTAAAAAACATTTAAAGGTGTTGATTTTGGAGTTTAAATCCACACAGTACGTAGGCGCCATTTTTTAAAAAGACTATATCCTTTGTTAGCATGTTAAGATATTGCATAGGCTTGTCAAATTTCAGTTTGGATTTCTTTAATCACTGTTTGTTTGTTTTGTGTTTGATATTTATCATTGTACCTAATGCCAATAGCTGAATCATAATCGAATGAAATGTCCATTACGTTAGAACAATGTTTTAGGAGTGCATAGTGTAGTACATTTCTTTGAACTTACATTTAAAAAAAATATCTAATATATTTCAATTATTTACTTAGCGTCTAAAATATCCAGACTAAGTTTCCAATTGCTTTTGATTGTCCTCACGCAACCTGAAAGAGAAGTATTAGCCCGGTATTTTTTTATTCCGTTTATGTCTCACAATTTACCTGAAGAACTTGTTTGCCCTCTCCAAGGTTATCGATGTTAGATATCTTGCACGCATGTTGTGACACATAAGCCTAGTTTTTTTCCCAATGAATTGTCACTATTTTTAGTCCATAAGTTTAAGCAAATACAGTTTAGGGTTTTTAAAAAATAAAAGTCATTGATGTTTTGATTTTTATTGCGGTATTTAAATTAGAATATGAGCATTTAAATACGTTTTTTACATAAGCAGTTGACTATAATAGACATAATCTCAATTTGATTTAAAATGTTTCGTCTATTTATAAGAACTACATATGTTGACATTTTAAATTGGTATTTCCATGGAAAATGCCCTTTGTCAACCTAATTATGTTTTCTGAGAAATTCCCAACAACGAAAATTATCTTAAGTTACCGTGCCAATACTGAATTCCTAACTTAAATAAATATCAGTAAATTTTATACCGAGCCCCTTTCATTACTTTTCACTTAAATATCAACAGCAATTAATGAGAAGCCAGACATAAAGGCATCGTATTGACAGCTGCTTTGAAAAAAAGAAAACAAATGTGGATCATCGTAAAAAAAAGCCTGTATAGCCCTACTTGCAGTAATGGACGATCAGTTAATTTACATTTTTTATATTTAATTTTCTTTAACAAAATTGTTGAAATAATTATATTTTTTATACATATATGTCATACTAAAGACTTGAAAATCGACAATATAATCAAAGTCTAACTTTTTAAGATATATCTTAAGTTAAAAGATGTTCTAAGAATTGACAAGTAGAACCGAACACGTACCAAAGCAACAAATGGGTCTCTTGTTTGCACTGCAAAAAGCAAGAATATGTAGAATACTATTGTCTTGGAATTAAATATGGGGGCTAGCAAAGTAACAAGGTAAAGCATTAGATGCTCACTTTTCCATGTCACCTAATCCTACCTCCGATGTTTGGATGTCTGTAATTGTTCCTCTCCCAACTGTAATGTTTGATGGTCTTTTTCGAAACCCAGATAAAAATTGTTGGTTTTTCGAAAAGAGTAGACTTAATGGCGGCCGCTGTTGAAACTCATGACCGTGTATACAGTATATTTATACCACCGAAATATAGCTGCAATATCGCCGACTCGGCGTGAAACAGCAAAAATCAATCAATCCACTCACTAGTTTTTATGTCTCCCTTCCTCGAAAGGAGAGCATATTGTTTTGGTGTCGTATGTCGGTTGGTCGGTTTGTCTGTCGATAAATCATCAGTTTCCGTTCAATTATTTGCAGAAGTTGCTCATATTGAAATGAAATTTTGTATACATATTCATCATGATAATACCTAGGTCAAGGTCTATCATTGGTGTTTGATCTCGACTTAACGGTCGCACCGTAAACTTGAATTAATAGAATAGAACGCCATAGCTATACATTTATGAAATTGAATTAACCTATAAGCTTTAAATGCGTTGGGAACATACAAAATGCGTTTCAAGATCGAATTTTACTTTTATCTTATATATTTATGTATGCCAAATTATAAACTGTTTCATAGTTATATGAAAACATATTTGCGATGATATCGCATGAAGTTGTTAAAATTGTGACAGTCATCTATTTTTTTGTGAAGTGTTTCACATTACCGCTTCGGCGCAGCTGAATGACACAACTATAATTAACCGACGTGTTATTGGGAAGAGTTATACCATGAAGTGGGCACAATATATTTCACAATAATTACATTTGCAAATATTTGTTTAAGATGAACCTATTGAAAATAAAATATGTTCAATTCCGTTTGAACTTATAGGAGTCAGAGGTCAAGGCTTGACCGAATCACAGTGCAAGATGAAACCTTGTTTACGTATTTCTGTCTGGCTTCGGTTCAACTAAGTTAAAAGAGATGAAAAAATGAAACAACTGAAACATATAGATATTTTTAACAAACAAATGTTTAATTGATGTCCCCTCTGTGTAAAGAATGTTTTAAATACTAAATAATTATCCTAGAATCGCACTTACCTTTTTAACCTGATCAGAAATTCCTTTAAAGTTATGCAAACTTAAACTAGAGCAGGAGATATATCAGACTTTAACCTAAAATATTTGTAGAACTTATATTGTAGTAAGATTAATTTCAGTAGGATCATTGTTCTTACATTATAAACATATAATATCTGACCTGGAATGCTGAAGATCGATTTTTGAAAATAGTCAAACGTTGGAGCGAGGCGAACTTTCAAAAGACATAGTGACCCATTCTCGAAATGTATGCAGTTTTACTCGACCACTTCGAGCTTCACAGGACTATTTCACATGCCTAGATCTAGAGGGAGGGGTGAGTACGACCGAAATCTCTGATCGAGTTTACGGACATTTACACCCAACCTTCTACATGTAATCAATCAAAGCTCGTGTTACAAGCAATATAGTAAATGAGGTTTATGACACTCTCCTCACCATAACTGCTCGACCAAATAAGCAGTGGTTTGACGTCTTTTTTTCAATTATAACGTCATACATTGAAGTTCAAAACATGTGACGACGCGTTGTACATCGCGATATTCTCTGCTAAGTATTACAATACCTGCATACTAGGCTTCAAAACAATATAAATTGTATTTTAGAAGAAAGATTTATTATTCGAGTGTTAATTAAACTTATAGTTTCCTTGCTAAGGAAGAATTTCTCATGTTCTATGTCCGTTTTGAATTTGTGTATGCCAAAAACAACCAAAATAAATTTTAACTACATTTATATTTATGTATAGATATAAACTTACGTTATTTCGGTTTTCTACTGTAATGATGGACTAACAATTTGTTTGAAGAACATCACTCAGCATTTTATTCACTGATAAATTGTATTCGCTTACATGGTCATTGAACAAGGTCTTTAAGCAAGACTGCTTAAATTCTTGTTTCATCAAGTTATTTGTCAATAATTTACATCGATTTAGAAATGGTTTGTACGTAGAGCACATTCTTGCATATCGAATTAACTAAGATATATAACCTCTTTATGCAGGTGATGAAGATATATTGTTGCATACAATGTAAGTAAGGAAAAATGACGATATAAAAGTTAAGTTCTGTCACGGTTGTTCATGTAACACAAAAATTTGGTTTAATATATATATATGAAAAATTATTATTGAAAAAAAGTAGTATAAATTGACATCAGAAAGATGCTTGAGCTTATGAATGACGATGTTTATGTGTTTTTTTTTTTCGGAGACCAGATCTTCCAACAATCCATTTGAATTCCGTTTAGCTCTGATAGACTAAGATCTTTTTTTTAACCGACGTTACATCAATAACTTGTATGTAATTTTCTTACCAAAAAACATGAATTAGACGTAAAACAAACATTCAACGCCCAGAAATGGATGCTTTACTGAAACTTTGTACCATGTAAAAAGTACCACAATTATAGGACACAGTTTCAGTTTCATTTCTCAAACCGAATAAATAATACGTGTTATCTGGGAATTACCTACTTTTTTAATCTCATATTCAGCAATGAATCAATATAATGATCATTTTAAACAACGTGATGCAGATGTTAAAGGGTATCTGTTTATAGGAATATTGTTATTAAGTAACCTCATGACATTGAAATATAAAACAAGGTTCACCATTATTGAAATTCTTTTCAGTTCTATTTTTAAATTAGTCAAAAAGGGTGACTATATTACTGTACACTCAGAATGGAAACACGCAAAAACGGTTTTTAATGGAAAAACCTATGAGAATTGTTTCCTCGTATTTTCGATCTACGGCTGATCGAACGTATTATATTAATATGATGACAGATGTTTGATAAAAATTGGTTAACTAATTCATTGTTGGGTAACCTGTGGTTCTTCAAAGATATTTATTTTCACTGTTTAGTTTCGGTTTCAGTTTCAGTTATTTATTGAATATTTTTCTTTGGATTTCCCTAACTGCTCATTTTCTTTTTTTTATCTAAATCAATATGAGCTGCATTTAAAATAAACTGCTGTTGAAATGTGCGATTGTGAAAAATTTGTATGTAACTTAAACCTTTAGGATCAATTAGATAAAATAAAGCAGGAGAACGACTTCTACATACAATCCCATATTAAGTTTTATGAAAGTTTTATGGAAAAGGAGATAACGAACAGTATTCAATATCAAAGTCCATAAAACAATACAAAATAGGAACAGAGCAAACACGAACCTCCGAAGCATCGGAGGTGGGATCGGGTGCCATGGAGAAGTGAGCATCCCCTGCTGACCGGTCACACCAGCTGTGTGCTCCTTTTCATGATTAGGAATGGACGGAAAAATCCGTCGTCAATTCAATGTATAAATAAATGAATAACAATTAGTATGAAAAACGCCAGTCAGCATTTGACTGGATAATGAACTATATTTGCTAAAAAGGTCCTTTATCGACCATAGAACTTACGAAATGGTGACTTTAAACGAGACTGCTGATATTCTTGTTTCATCAACTTGCTTGTCAATTATTTACCTCCTTTAAGATATTGTTTATGCGTAGAGCATGCCCTTGCCAATAGATTGAACTAAGATATATACACTCGGTATGCAGGTGATGAAGGTATATTGCTGCATATGTAAGGGAAGTTGACGATTGAAAAGTTAGTCATCACGTTTATCATAAAGCTTGGTTGTTAGATTACCATAAACGTCTTTTTCAAGTAAAATATCCAAGTATGAAACAGATGTGTCAGACTCTGTGGTATCTTTTAACTTAAGCTCACCAGGATATTTCGTATCGACAAAATTCTATGGTCGATACAATGACTTTGTCAGCAAATACAATTTAACATTTTTCAAATGCTGACTGACGTTTTTCATACTAATTGTTAGTCCATTATTTATACACTGAATTGACGACAGATTTTTCCATTATTTCCTGATCATGACAAGGAGCACATGGCGGGTGTGACCGGTCGGCAGGAGATGCTCACTCCTCCATGGCACCTGATTCCACCTCTAATGTTTCGTGGGTCCGTGTTTGCTCTGCTCTTGTTTTGTATTGTTTTATGGACTTTGAAATTGAACACTGTTCGTTATCTCCATATCCTTGTCATTGTTAATTGATAATGCGTCGTCTATATATTTGAATGTCGAGTTGAAGACAAAGGCAACATTCATGCTGATTCTGATGCTATTTCCAGTCTCATCCATTTTCTGTTTTCTTAGAAAAAATAATGAGACGCAAACCTTTTCGCCTTGATAGCATGTGAAGACGATAAATTGTTTTCAAAAGATTGTTTTAAATTTTCTGGCCGTGTCTCAATACCATTTTCAGAGGTATACTTTCACGTGATTTCTTCTACGATCTAAATAAAATTAAAAAAAGGCATATAAAAGAATTATATGGTAAGTACTTTTTCAAGGCACAATGATATACAAGTACAATTTAAGAGGACCTCTGAGATTCATATTTATAAACATTTTATGCAAAATATAGCCCTCTAATGATATTTAACAGATAAATGAATGTGCTTTGGTCATCTATTGATGTATGTTATAAGTTATCTTTAATACCTATTAATGTGCAATTTTTTTTACATCTGGTCTCTTGATTGATATACTAGTACAATATAAAGTAATTGCTGGTCTTTACTTAGATGTAAAATATAACAGGAATTCTGGTCTCAGTATTCAAAGATATATAAACTATATTTTACTTCTCGTCTCCAAATAAACTGTACACAGGACGAAAGAATATCTTTAAGCAATCTTTCAATGCATGGTGACTTAATGTCCGCTACATGGTGACATAGATTCCTTCAAGTTACCATTAAAGTAAGTTTCCAATAAGCTAGAACTTTTACGTTCTTAATGTCCAAACTTCATTTGGCTACCATGAAGCTACGTTTAAGCTGCAGCTAAAAGGTAACTGAATTTCCAAACTATATCAACGAACCACTTTTATGTTAAAGCCTTACTGCAGGCCAAGGCAAGATAGCAGCTCTGTTTGTTTCCCAAAATCATAGCAGAAGCCATGTTACATATAAGTGTAAAATAGCAAAAAATCGAAACAACAATTACAAAGGAATTTGCCTCGAAAATAAACCAGTATTATGGAGAGCTTGACTTTAAATGCAGTTCAATAAATGATTGCAAAAGAGTGGTGCCCCAGTTACAATATTGTTATAACAAACAGATGTGATAATTCTGTAAAATACAACCTTTATTAAGGGGTCACAATTTTAGCTGCGCAATAATGTATTACGTGTTTTTATTTGCATTATGCCAACATTCTGCACTCTACATTAGTCACGTACAAAACCTAGTTTTTTTTTCGATTTAAATGTCGAAACACTACTTCAATGAGATATGTCTGGCGCCAGGATGACTAATACTTCTTTTCATACTGCCACCGGAGACTATGATTTGTTGATAATATGGCTGGAGCGGTTTCAATTCAAGTGTCTTAAAAATCATTCCTTGCAGGTGTGCCAAATGAAACATTTAAAGATTTACAATACAGAGCGTTCTGCAGTAGAGCAGTGTCAACTTCTATCAGAATATCTGGAATGTGTCAATTACCCGGGGAAGGACGTGTGTCATTAATACTTCAACGAAAGATATAAGCACTACGTAATCTCTGTTTTCTACACCTTGGATCGTTTTCAACGAATATGAAGTCTATCCATAATCAAATGATTTTTTCCTTATCTAAAAAGCACATTTAACTGAAAAACATCTTTCTAAGTAGTGGCTAAAAAGTTTTAGGATGTTACAAGTAGGCATTTCTAAACTGTAGAGTGTTTGGAAATGATAACCATTCTAAGTAGAAAATTTTCAATTTTAGATAAAATAAACGTTTCGAATAATTTACTCACAGCAGATGTGAATTTAATACCTTTCTTATTAGAAGGAATTCATGTATCTTTGTTTTACCTTGATAAATATATGCATTTTTTCCACTTAAAAGATTTTAGGGACGTATTATGTCTCTATGTATCTGTAAATGTAGCATTGAAAGTAAGCAACGTTGTTACCACCAAAGAATGACCAATACATAATTACATGTCTATGTCTGTTAATGAGTTAATCTGTCGCAGGATTTTCTTTTTACTGATCTGTTAAACTTGGTATTTTACCTTTTCAACCTTAAATCTAGCGACCTCAATTATGAAAAAAAAAAATTATCGCTGCATTTTAGATCATTATCAATGTTTTGCTAAATTTCATCTATTAGGTATTTATTCAGAATCTAGATCGAATTTATCTGGATGGCACTCTTTGTTTACACGTTCCAAAAAGCGTGCCCCTAACTTATATTGCTAGGGGATTTAATGTAGTTTGTTTTCCATTTTTGTATAAATCGCGATGAATTAAAGAGTGGAAAATACACTTTCTTGTGTTGGTATGTTGAATCTCTATTAAAAAAATTCCTATGAATTAAAAAGGTCTGACTTGCCTATAGCATACTATATGTATAAGAGATCTCAATGAATATCTTTTGGTAAAAAACTTTTTCACAATAATGCTGTTTTGCCCCTGTGCGATGTTTGCGCAACATTAAAGAATATCTTAAATGTCTGTCACGTGATTAACAAAGTCATATGACCTCAAAACATGCGCTTTATCATAATACATTATTTAATTTTTCTTTACAAGTTCACTGCAAATTCAATCTATGATTTAATATCTCAAAATAAAATGTTTATTTCAAATGTGTTTTAAGCCTTCGGACAGATTTATAATAACTGTGAAGACTTTCACACTAAATTCCTTGATAAAACCTACAAAAAACCTATGTGTCCAAAAAACTTCAAGCTCAATCGAAAGTGAAATCGTTTGTTAAGAAATAAAGTCAACACGTTCAGACTCGAATTACCTAATCAAGTGTCACAAAGTGCAAAAATAAGCAATTTTACTTACTTTCGGTATTCTGAAAGTGACGTTATAAGACGACATGATGATCTTATCAGGTGCATCTTGCTATTTTCAACATTTGTATTGAATAAAGTATCATAAATATTTCAGTGTTATTGAAATATTGAGAAACCTTTGGTCCCTCTAGATTTCTTATTTCAGAAGCCATTTTCGCTTAAATAAGAAGGTCTTCCGCTGAAAGAACGAGGCTTAATTATTTTTATCCATGAATATGATTCAGTTAAAGTGTTGCTACTTTTCCACCTCCTTTTTTCTTAAAGTTTATGATTGGAAGAGCCTCATTTAAAACAAATATCAAAATAATTCGATAAAATGTTAATTCTGTAGATATTTACAGGATAAATGAAAGCAGTCTACGTCATTTGGAGATCGAAATGTCGATAAACAAGAGCTGTTCGAACAGTTCTTGGACTAGTGCCATAACATTAAAACCGCTTAAGATACGTCAATGCATTTTTCATCGTTTAGTAAGCATTTTTTTTATTCAATAACTTATACATCGTGAGTTTTATTTTGTTTATAAATTGTTTTTAACGCAATGGTATATGTCCAGGCGGCGCAACCTCATGATTTCGATTTTCTACCTACACTGTAAGTGCGACTGAAAAAAAGCATTTTCATTAAAGCATCCCATTGATTCGCTCATGTAGTATGACGCAATTGTGTGGTAATTTGTGCAATTTGTACCCAACTATGTAAATGCTATCGTTATTTTATATGAAATGCCTTTACAATTAAGGGGTTGTAATGCCGTCAGAAAGGGGGTGGGTTTTTTTCCGATATTCTATGAAATTTCACCCAATGGAAAAACTGACATAGATCTACGAAATATTTATATAGGATACTTGTTCTTGTTTTTAAATGCCAAAAAGGATTAAAGAGACGAGAGATATAAATGTTTATGTCGATTTGTTGCAAGGGTTTTAAAAGTTTGTTACGTCGAAAACTGACGTTTACCATGTGTAATAGATGTTGAGTCCGACAAGAAAATATATTGTTATAACCAAGTTGGTATCTTTCACTGTGTACAGATCTATTCAAAACATGTTATTTTCATTGCGATCAACCGTGTATGACATTTTTAAATAATATAAACAAACAGAGTTTTGATTTTAACTTAAAGCCTAGGAATCTCAGCAAGATAAATGCATGAGGTAGAGAATGCGTACATTGAGAAACAGTGACGTCATGCATCTAAATGGCGCCTGCGCTGAGTTAACATATAATGCCTTTTTAATTGTAATAATTTGAAAAATATTCAAGGTATTAAGCTAAATCTTTAACATTTCTTTAAATTGTGTTGCTTGCTGTTCCTTACAGATTTTGTAGGCATAGACTATTATATAAACACTGCGTGTAGTTGCAATGTTTATTATATTATACTGAATGTTTTATACAAATGTAATCACAGTGAACCGTGCGCGCATAAATTCTGCGCAGGGGCTTCATTATTCAGCAGGCAATAATGTTTTTAGCAAATGTTTCTCGACCAATCAGATTCAACTAATTTAGATGAAAGTATTATATATAAATTTTATAACATCAGTTCACCAACTTTTCGAACAACCCTCGTATTTCATGGAATTCTTTAAGAAAATGTGAAAATAATATTAAATATAAAGCATTCAAAAGACCTAAAAGCCTAACGTCTCCTGATTTTAAAAAAAAATGGCAATTTCCGTTTTTAGGCAAATCAAAAATCGTATAGGACAATTTAATACGGTATTTATTTATTTGCACCTAGATCTTAAGGATTTAGTATACATGTATTCACAGCTCTATAACACACGAATTTTATTTTATATAGAAAACATTTAAGGAAGCATTTTCAATGAAATTGTAAGCTATTGAATTCTAACACGAGCATTTTACAATTAATTGTTTTAGTTATATTGTATCATGATTGAAATGCTTCAATATTGATTATCTTATTCAAATACAACCTAGGTAAAAGAAATGCAAGTCCAAAACATTGAAGTACACATTAGGAAATTTAATTGTAATTGTAACAAGTAACAGTATTGTTGTTGTACCATCCAACGTATAATTTTGAGTTTTCATAACAAACCGAGAGGGGGATTGATGGACATTGTTCATGTTTGAGAATAAAACGGAGAAAACGACCTTCCAAATTTATCAAATGGATACCTCTGTCCTCCTCTGCAGTGTTGCAGACAAAAATGTTTCCTTGTTTATCAGAACAAATACCACCAGGATGAAATGTAGATTGGATGGTACATCCAGGATATGTGAAATTTATTTCCCCATCTCTTGTTACGCTAATTACAGAGGACTGGCATTGCGAAGCACATATATCACCGTTAACATTTTCACAAACATATGTAATTTGTGAAAAGATAAAGTTGTCTGTTTTAGGATTTTTCAAAATATCGTGTATTTTTTTTCCTTTAGAGTTATATATCGACACTTTACATTGTCCCTTTACATTCTCCATTCCCATAATGATTTCCTTTTCCTTCGTTATATTAATGCATCGAGGGGACCACACGATAGGTATATTTATCATATGTACAGGCAATCTGTTTGATGCAGCTTTGTTCACCTTATTAGAATTCGAGTCTATGAAGTAGAATGCGTCTTCATTCAAAGCTCCAGTGAAATATCCGAACGGAGATGGACAGGTCCGTAAGCACTTAGTCGAATTTCCTCTTTCGTCTACCATTAATAAATTTCCTTTTTTGTCACTTACAAGAAGTGTCCCAGTGCTCATTTTCGACATGTGAAAAATGCTGTTTATTTCTGTTATTTTGATTTCAGAAATCTTTCTCGTTTTTATATATTGAGAATTTTCCTTTATCTCATCTAATCTTTTGTCCAAACAAGAAACCCCAAGTAGGTGTTTTAAAGCTGTTTCACATTCGCTTTTGGCAGGAAACTTGCAATTGTTGAATAAGTCGTAACAATCTTGGTAATCGCAGTGTTTTGATTCTTCTTCCTTTTTAAGAGTGTTTATTTTGCCTGCTTTTTTATTTGACACTAAGCATTGGTTCAGTTGTTCGATCGAAATTTTTACTTTGAATATTTCATCTGTAATTTCAGCAGATAATCCAAAAAGCATGTTAATTCTGTCTTTTCTTATTTGATTAAACATTTCTAAAACATTATTAGCTTGTTCTTCAAATTTTTTCACATGATTTCGAACCTTACCTTGGTTTGACGATAGAATTTTTAGTAAATCAATTTTTTCTCCTAGCAATCTGTTAATTTCACTTTTTATCTTTGATTGATTTTCATCGTCTAAGTCTCTAAAGGAGTGTCCACGATGATCAGAGCATATACACTTTGAGCACAATGGGATTCTACATTCATTACAAACTACTTCCAATGTATTTGCTAAATGTCTGCTGCAAAATTCGACACAGTTCTCTAGGCGAAAATTTTCAATCATTTCCAAATATTCTGTACTTTGTATTCCACAACTCATGTTGTGCTTTGTCGTAAGGCAAAACTAGTTTAAAGTGTCAGGGAATGATTTCCTTCTATTTATAGATATGCTCATAGGACCTTTAAAACAAATCTAGGTCAACCAAAAAAAAAACGCAAAAAGCATATTAGCTCTCCTGCTTTGAACCTTGAATATCTATTTGATATTGTTTTATTCTATGTATATTTTCAATTCATGGATATTGAGTACAAAAAATATTATTGATAAACTGTTGTGTTGGCATATGTTGTGTGTTTTTTTTTTCAAATAAGCAAAATTACTGCTTAGATATCCATGGGAGTTATATACAAATTGTCACCTCTTGAAGTACTTTCATTGGCTGACGCAGTGTGTAAAATAATGTTCTGAACTTCGGTTGCATTAGAGGCTGCGCAGATACTTAGTTGTTGTTCTTCGTTAACGCTCTTTTGAAAAGTTATTGTAACATTCGCTATTTTTTCAACATGAACGAAATTTTGTTCCATCATCTGGCTTCTGTTTGCAGCTTCAACTCTTATTGTCCGATTTGCTTGTAGAGAATCGGTTTGCTTAAGAATACTTTGTAAATACCTTCTATGTTTAATAACAGTCATAACGGCTAATCCTAATGTCAATAACAAAAAGCAGCCAAACACGATATTACTAATAATTAAAGACAGATGCTGGGCATCATAAGCTCTTGTATTAAGTCTTTCGAACTGAGACACATTTCCATTTCTATTTACATTCAATGTAATGAGACCATAGTCACTTGCGAAGGAAGCTAACATTGATCCATTTATAGAGTTCTGTGTACTACCTAGAATAAATTACATGAAATGAATTCATATACATATACAAAATGTTTTAAAGCATCTGACTTTATATGTTTAACATTATTTTTTAACAAAAACATTTTTTTTTTCAGCGTTTAAAAAGCACATTCTGTTTGGTTCGTTTAAACGTTTTTTTTACACATAAATGTGTTACGTTGCCTTACAAAATAATTACATTTGTTTAGATCCTTCCCAGGTAACTATGTAGGGAATACACATATCCTTTTTTAAAAGGAAAAAGACTATTATTTAACCTTGTATATATAGTTTACCTTTGCAAAATTTTAACATTTAAAACCTGAACTTAACAACATCAGAATGTTTGGATAGAAGAATAAACATTTCGTTGCCGTCGAGACTATCTTGAGAAGAAATATCTGGGTTGAATTACAATTTACAAACAAAATAATCAATAAATAAATGATGACAACAAACGACTAGCATTGGAAAGAAATACCTGTTGTACAGACTTTTCTTTGCCTTTTTTTTTCCTAAGAAAATATTATTTGAGCGTTTGCTTCAAGTAATGTTTCACATAAAAAATATATCTGGGCATACAAAGGATCATTCATCAATATCTGATCAATTATGCACAATGTATCCTCGCCAGACAAGAATACAATGCTTACCCTTGCTTTTTAAAATTAAAAAGTAATTTTTTATCATGCATACTGCAAGAACTTCTTTGATGCACGGTGAATAAAAGATATTCTTTTTTTACTAAATATGCTCTTTTGTTTATCAAATTGTATAAAATACACTCTTTAAAAGAAGTGCAGATCAAGAAAAAAAAATTTCATGCCTTTTAAAATGCATCCATATTTCCAGTCACACTCATCTTTATCGCAGTCACATTTTTTAATACACTTTGCGCCATATAATGGATAATTACATTTCCTTGAACAATTAATAAAATGGAATCCAACTTCACACTCTGAAAAGAAGAACATGTTTTACAATACAATTTTGGTACAGTCTTAATGCATAGCATGTACATTTTTTTCCCATGAATAATATCTCTTACCAATACATGCTCCACTACCATTGTCAAGTTTGTATCCATCACAGCACTGTATAACATTTGATCTAAAAAAGCAAAAAAAAAAAAGAGAATAATTGAGATGTTTTCCACAATATATGCAAAAAATTTAAAACCTATCACTTACCCAAACCCTTCACATTTTCCGTCAGAATAGCCAGCATTTGCATATTTAATAAAGTAACATAAAGCAAAATTGAAAATAATATATTCCATATTATATGTAAACGATTATAAAAATTAGCTGAATTAAAAAAAGGTTATTGTAAATCTCCACTCTTCAATAACAAATTACGTGGAAAAGCATTTACAGGAAAATACAAAATTTGTAATCACAGAATAAGGAAATCACATGTTAAAAGGGAAATACTCAGAAAAAAACTTAAAATGCATATTAAACATCTCATTAAAATGTATCTACCACGGTCATTCTTATCATGCCTAGATATATGTAGCTCTTCATCCTATTATCTGCGACGGAATATCATAAAAATAACGTTGGACTGTTTTGATTCTATTTCTATGATTCTTTTAATTATGGAATTTACTCATATACTTATTAATCTACTCCCTACAAGATTGCTCTCATATGTCCAAATCTGCTGTGCTTTTCTAGTCAACCATGTGTGAAACTGATCTACGTTACGGTATTGTGGATACGCACGTGTTAGGCTATATGCATTGAAATTTGAGCTAAAGTGACTTTCAATGATGTACAGACACCTTATCCAAAAACAAAATATAGGGCGTTAGATCTTTAGAGAAACTTTGTACTTTCTGTATTTACTTTTTTCTCTCTGTCTAGAATGATCATGGAAATTGAAGTTTCGAAATAGGTGCGGCCTATTTATAATGAAAACACTTTTGGGCGTCTCCATCTGAGTGAAAAATTCTCAAAAGGGACGTACGGTTATATAATATAAAATCAATCTATCAAAAAGCTTTTGTTGTTTTTCTGTCCTAGAAAATTGATAACGTGTAGGGTCGTTACTTTTAATTTCATGTGGACAATTCACCTGACTGCGTTGCTCACGTAGGATCTGTGTTCTTTGGTTGCAAAGTAGGGAGTTGATCCTTTAATTGCGGCTTCGTGTGCCAATGTGTAACTTGTCAACGAGTCCTTCGGATGAAATGAGGACGTTTAAACCTAGGTACTGTGACGAAGTATATGCTGCCACAAAAAGATCCATCACTGCTCAAAGGTTCAAAGTGCTGAGTGAAGAACAAAATATGCAGCTCTTCAAATCGGAAAGTGTTTGCGTCTCCATCTGAATTAAAAATTTTGAGAGGCCCCCGGGTTAAGATTTGTCAAAGCAATTTTTTTCAGAATTTCTATAATCTTTTGTGACAAGACATATATAAAAGATGCTTCTAGTATGTATCATTGTACCAGAAAGGTTTCAGATGCTATAATTTCAGGCAAAGAATGATCAGGTTGAGGTGTTTTAGCAAGTTAACATTTAGATGCAGGTTTCGGTGTATGTCTTATTTCCAAGTATATATCAGTCCTATGTTGACAAAACATGCATTGATTGTAATCTCTTACGAGAGATGACACATTAAGTTTGATTTCCGGATGTGAAGTCCCTATGTAAGCTGCCATTTATCAACCGGTACTCCTCGGCTGACACCGCTGCGCCCCATAGTGCGAGGCACTAGCCACGTGAGGAGCACCGAGTGGTAAATGCTTGACTATAATGCGATTTTCTAAAAATAGACTAGGGATGTAAACAATGAGCGATTTGTCTATAATAGATAAAGAAAACAAGCTGCACAGAAATATTAGAGAGTCAAACACACACTATATATATATCGCCTGGGTGGTGATGGGTCTTCAAAATATATGTTCTTAATAATATAGTCATCTAAGCTAATGATGGCCAGCGCTCGATTGAAAATTCTAACTAGATCAGAGTGTGCATGTGTATCAAAACTCGCTAAATATAAATGAAGCGTGGATCCAATAATTAACGGATAAAAAAATAAAAGTTAAAACATTCATAGTAGTACGCGCATACACTGATATGAAATGATGGCAAAAACCTTTTTCTATTTGGTACATTATTTCCTGCTATTTTTGATTGAATAATACAAATCTTTTTCAGCGAATGTACACTATGAGGAAATTTTTTTTAGAAATACAAAGCACTAGAAACTACAGGCATTAGAAAAAACCCACAAAGAATTATTGCGAGCATTTCCTTGCATTCCTACACTTTTCTTTTTAAGATTTTAAATATAATTTAAGAACTTGCATTCATTTTTATACAATTTTAAATTATATCAATGACACAAAATTCTCCAAATCACTTCTCCTACATTTTTAAATGAAGCCAAAATCTTAATACATTCATCCTTTACATGGGCGGATACATGCACTGGATTTGTGAAGACGCAGACGCGTCGGTTGACAATGGTTTTCCTTGGGGTGTCAATTTCAAATGTTAACCTCCAAAACAGGCACCATTTATATAATATACATGTTTGGGAGGTGGATAAAATATACATGTTGGCTACAGAATTTGTCTAGAATTAGGGAGTGAAAGATAGTTGATTGACCAATGCTAGAAGGAGGAGAAATTCTCTCCCAAAGTGTGCAAAAAATCTTGCGCCATAAATTGCACCTTTTTTGCATTGCAGGATCTGTAGCGTTGTGGTCAAAGACAAATATATAAAACCATAACCATAACCATAACTTGCATAGTTGATGCATTCAGAGATGAAGACTGTTCCAGATGCTAGATTTGCCCAGATAGACGACTATTTTGAATTTTTTGGATAAGTCTATTCCAAGGTACCTGCAACCCAAATCAGGTCAAAATTTCATAAATTTTGCATTTTGTGATGTAAATTTCTAATATGTTAGTTAATTGTGGGACTTTGCCTATTTCTAAGAAAGCATTCGTACAAATGAGCTCTGTAATCTGGCATTACTTATATTTTTGATTCCTCTTGCTTATATATAGAAACAAGATTTAATGCATAAAGTGCTTCTTTCATGTCGGCAAAGCAAACGGGCACTTTTTCCCTCAATACTTCCGACATAACATAAGGACCCCCGTTACAAAATAAATCGATGAATTAAGCCAATAAAAGGTACTGCAAACATTTTTTCTTCTATACAATATACAAAAAAAAAAACTGAGACTCTTTGTTATCTTTAATTTCAAACTTATGTTTATATATCATATCGACATAAAAATACATGTACTAGACATAATAATAATTGTTACTTTCAAAACCATCGTCGTTTTCTCAGAATGTTCTAAGAATAAATCTTTTGATTGAAGTTGATTGATTGTATAAGTCCCTCTCGATGATTTCTCACTCATATTGAGAAACCGCCAATTGCCCATGTAGAGCTGCAATTTTTCTCTTATTCGCTCGGTACTATAAGTGAAAGTCTCGGTTTTTTTGGTCATGACCTTAAAACGAAGGTCCAGTGTCACTGCACTGCTCAATGGCCCTAAGTGCCGAGTATAGGTCTTAATTTGAAGCCCCCTTCACCGACAAACAGTGACGTCTCCATATGAGTGAAAAATTATCGAGTGTCCCACAACAAGAGTGTTCAACAATAAACAATCGATCATTCTAATTTACAATGCTATCAATGTCAAAAGAGTGTGTCACAGTACTAACTAAAATTAATGTTAAAATGTCAAAGCAATATAATATGATTTAATGATCTATTAATAAGAATGTAAGCAATGCAAAATAAAATATTTATACAATACCATCTATACTTAATTTTAAAAAATATTGTTCAATGTTATCTGCGTCTTTCGAGTTTGAGCAACTTTTAATTTAGCGGGGTTTTTTTGGCCCCCCACTTTCAAAAAACGATGCTACGTGCCTGTATTGTTTGTTATCTGTGTGCAACACATCATTATGGCAGCTGCCATAATGTCTAATGATTTTCCATAAAGCAGGCTGATGTATACAGTCAAATGTGTCGGCAAAATCGAATTAAAGCTAAATGAAAAAGGTCAAACGTGGTCTATATGATAGACACAGCAAGGAAAAAGCAAATCATATTCAAAACAACAGGCCCATGGGCCATATCGCTCACCTGTGTAAATTGTCCAGATTTTCCCTCTTGATATTCCTATCCTGCCCCCCTACCCTCTTTCCTTTTTATGATTTTAATACTTTAGAATCTACACTATACCCCAGGATGCATCTTTCAGCATAAATTTCAGCTTTCCTGGCCAAGTGGTTTGTGAGAAGAAGGTTCTTAAAAGATTTTTCCTAAAGATATCCATGTAAAATTTGGATTCCCTATTGTGGCCCCGCCCTACCCCTGGGGGTTATTATTTTAATAATTTAATAGCTACACTACCCAAGAATGCTTCCAAATAAGTTTAAGCTTTCCTGGTCAAATGGTTCTTGAGAAGAAGGTTTTAAAAGATGTGTTCTATATATATATATATATATATATATATATATATATATATATATATATATATATATATATATATATATATATATATATATATATACATGTAAGCAATACACAAAATAAATGAAAGCGTATGCAAGGATAAATTCGGAAATGATGGCGTATGAACCAGGAAAATGGCGTCAAGGATTGACGTCGAATTTTTGTGACGTCATAAACGGTGATTGTTTCTCCACACCATCGGACTTTGGCGTGTGAGACCATCGCACTTTAGCGTCGCGCGTTTCATAGGAAACGAGCCATCGGACTTTGGCGTGACCATCGGACTTTGGCGTCCGTAAAGACAACCAACCATCGGGGTTTGGCGCAGACCATCGGGGTTTGGCGAGACCATCGGACTTTGGCGTCACCATCGGACCTTGGAGTATCTCCCCTTTTACAATTTAAACTCCACTTTACCCAAGAATGCTTTGTACCAAGTTTGGTTCAAATTGGTCATTGATTCTTGAGAAGAAGCCAAAAATGTGAAAAGTTTACAGACGGACGGACAGACAACGGATAAAATGTGATAAGGAAAGCTCACTTGAGCCTTCGACTCAGGTGAGCTAAAAAGAAAAGCCATCTTTAATTTTTTTTCAAATGAACCAGTTTATATATGTGTCTGTCTACTAGGATAGAGAAAGGAAAGAACGAGGGCGCTTTTGATTGGCATTCGGCAGGAATCTGGGCGTAATTGAAAAGTGAAAAATTATTGGGTTCCTGTGCAACAGGAAAGAAAAATAAATATTTTTTCCGAAATTGAGCTTTGATTTGCTAAAAAATGACTTGAAAATTCGCTCAATCAGATATTTGGTACATAATGGTACATTTTTAAACACATTTTTCTAAAATTTTTCTATCTCTGGGACTTCTCTCCATGATTTTTAAAAGTTATTTCTGTGTATTTTAATTCAAAGACACGAATACACATTTTGAAAAAAATGGAGAGAAGACCCAGAGACCACGAAAAATGAACTTTCCCCCCCAAAATCCAAATGTGTGAATGTGGTACTTCTTTGTCCTTTTAAAATCATCTGTATATATGTATATATGTAGCGGTGATAGCTCCGTAAGATAGGCTACAAGTTTTTGGTTCGAGCCTTGCATGCAGTATGGCACTAATATTAAATTGTTTAATATTTTTTCCTGGCTCCTTTGACTAATATTTTACAAAGTAATTCAACGGGTGCGAAAGGTTTTCACCAGGTATCCCTGTCTGCATCATATTCTATAAACAATATAATTAAAATTAGATGTTAGATCCGCTCGCATTCTCGCCACACTATAACATCTAACAAGTCATCCCATTGAGGGTCACGTAAGAGGTTAAATTTGGAACACCTCAAGATTTATTCGCTTCAACAATATATGATGATTTTGCCAGCTGCGATTTGATTAATTGATAGAATTTGACCTCTGACGTGACCCTCAACGGGATGTTGTTAGATGTTAGTGTAGCGAGTATGCAAGCGGATCTAACATCTAATTTGAATTAGATTGATTCTATAAATAAAGGTTGTACTATCAGGCTAACACAAATGCAGGGAACATCATTAATGACTTGATGCAAATCTTCCCGCTGAGGATACATCAGTGCAGAGACGTTTGACCTTAATCTTGCTGCATCGGTGTTTATTTACTTCTGTTTGTATATAAAACCGGATTACCCCGAAACGATACGTGATAAATATTTTTCGCTGTTAATTTCTAGCTATATTTTATTTTATTTTTAAAACTATTTAATAATATACATGCCATTGAGATATTTTTGTGTGTATCACATATTCTCTAAACGTCTGAACGTGATTTTAAACTGTCACCTTAGTCCTTGTTCATTATCCTGTAAATGAGCCCGGCTCAATACATTTACTATAAAAATAATTGGACAAATTTGTGAATGACAATATTCAATGATGCATAGCAATTAATCTTTTCCTGACATTCACCTTCTCCTAAAAATTTGTCGTGTTATTTATTTATTTATTGCAAAGTCGTCCCTGGACAAGTGCTACGGTCAATGCAGCTGCAATGGGCCATGCAATTTCGAACCCTGCGTGGTGAGAGTTTGTCCCGAGACACAGTTAGATTATTCTAACTTGCACCAATATAGAATAAATCATACCGATTAATCAACATCACTACAATATGAGGACGTAAAAATAGGATAAAACATCCTTTAGTCCAGCAATAAGCCACTAAATTGTTTTTGATGTACCTTCAAACAAATCAATGTTCTAGATTCCCACTTTTCACGTTATGACTGACTTAGTGCTTCTTGATACCAAAACAATTTTTCTATTACCTATAATTTTGACTTTAGGTTGAATTCGCCAATTTCATGCTTGCGAAGTTGTGTCAATGTGTGCATTACGACCGCTCCGGCTACTTTCGTTATTTCTAACCAATGAAAATTGTCCTTACTTTTCTGTTGCGTCATGCAATTTTATTGCACGCATCACTGAATTGTAGAACACACATCACAAGATTTCGAATATACATCACAAGATTATCGAATATACATCACAAGATTTCGAATATACATCACAAGATTATCGAACATACATCACAAGATTTCGAATATACATCACAAGATTATCGAACATACATCACAAGATTTCGAATATACATCACAAGATTATCGAACATACATCACAAGATTTCGAATATACATCACAAGATTTCGAACATACATCACAAGATTATAGAATATACATCACAAGATTTCGAATATACATCACAAGATATTGAATATACATCACAAGATTTCGAACATACATCACAAGATATTGAATATACATCACAAGATTTCGAACATACATCACAAGATATTGAATATACATCACAAGATTTCGAACATACATCACAAGATATTGAATATACATCACAAGATTTCGAACATACATCACAAGATATTGAATATACATCACAAGATTTTGAATATACATCACAAGATTATCAAATATTGCAACGTTTGACATGCCATACATGCAGCGTTAATTTTTTTTTCCATGCAAATAACCATTTATTATGTCAGTTTCGTTTTATGTACTGATGTATTAAAATTTTGAATTAGACATATTTTTGTTCAGTTTGGTTTATGCGAAATCAATTATAATCTTCTTATCTATAATGTACATGTACACGTATAATGCATCTATGCATTAAATATTTAGGTGTTAACTTTTTGTGAAACATAACTATTTTATAGTACCCCCTGGGAAAAACGAACATAAATGTTACAATCTCACAAAGTCTTTCAAACTAAATGAAAAAAAAAACTATGGACGTGATGTAAAATCTGACCAGCTATGTTCAGCCAACCAAATCATGGACATTTAAATCATAAATATTTCGTACAAAAGATTCCTGCAGATTACATACCAAATGCGCCAATCTTCTTACAACAAATACATCTGATTAATTATACTGTCACTGTGGCCTTTGTATTAAAGAAATCTGTTATGTAATATCGGCATTTTTCCACGACAAACATACGCTAAAAAATTTGTTATGTATCAGTGAGATAAAATTCTATATTCTTAGACGTTGCATGAGTTTGGGCTAAGACATGTACAACTGAACTGTAGCTAAACCAAACTGTAAATTTCGAGCAACATGGGTCACAACAAGTGTTTTCTTCTTTTCGCGTGTAAGATATTGAACAAAGTCTACTTCATATGAATACAAAATTATGTCTGCTAATAATGAATAGACACTATGCCTTTATAAAAAAAAAGAGAAAGTTCAAAACTACTTCGGGGATAACTAATTTCTTTTTTTAATACTTTGTAATAACAATGTAAAGGAACCTCTGTATCATGTACTGCTAGAATCTTCATATCAAAGAATTATTCAACACTTTCATATGACCCTTAACCAAAAGTTTTACATTTTGTACAAAAAGATCGGAAAAAATTGCATCAATTCCCGTTTACACTGCGAATCTACGTACGTTCCAATATCAAAAGAATAAGATTTTTCGATAAAATGAAAAATTAAGTTTCAAAATGTGTGGTGTAGAGGAAATGCTGTCTGAAAAAAAAACGTCTGCTTTTATTGTAGGAAAAAGTTGTTGAAATATATTAGCATACCTTATACATAATTTTGTACATAATTATGTACATGTACGTGTATTTATATCACTAAGCATAACAACATTCTCCCCTTATATACATGTACATATAGTTTCTGCTTGTTTCATTTCTACGACCTAAAATCAATCTTTCATATATGGCTTACTTTGACGTCATATTGTATAGTCAAGTAGAATATTTGGTTGTAGCCTTAATATATCCGAGGACTTGTATATCGAATGAACCAGAGCAACTTAAGAAACATCTTTAGTGAAACTGGAATCAGTCCGTTGTCAAAGAGTCGTTCAATTTCTCTTGATCCTGGTCACGGATCACTAAAATGACTCTTTTTAATGTAACAGATGTTGTTCGTATAAAGCGGCGAGGATCATGAAAGACTCTCAGCAAAGGAGACCGAAAAGGAGACCGCAAAGTCTTCAAATAAATTAAATGTCCAGTAAATTAGAAATAAAGTCTTTTTGTCAAACGTATCCTAAAATTGCTCAATCCTTCCCAAAGAAGGACTGCTTACAAAAAAAGAGACATACAGACTCATTTTTCTCTCTCCTGTCGTCTTTTTTTTTTGGGGGGGGGGGGTTATCTCGGCTCCTGCCTTTTTCAATCATTGACAATTCCAGAAAACTAGACGTCATTAATATGCTACATTTCTAAGTTTTCTGCAAAAAGACAAAATGACTCATATTTGGGGTTATTTTGCAGTAGAAAGTAGTGTCCACAGACGCCGCCAACTTCAATTTTGGCTAAAGTGAGTAAATTACTTTGAAAAACAAAACATATATAATAACAGATCTTTCTGGTCGATACATGTGCTCTGTTTTTTCTTAAAGAAAATTCCACTTAAAATTGATGTCTTTTTAAGGAAATATGAAAAGATTACAAGTTCATCAATCACAATCAGCTTTTAAGGGGTAATTAAGAAAAACAATTTTAAGTATTATACTGCATGAAAGTTCAATAATTCAGAAAGGATGAATTTTAATTTCTTACAAATCTTTCATATTTATTATGGACAAATAAGCATAATATTGTTCTTCATATTACACAGTAGCCTAATTATCTTTCGGGAGATGGTTGACGTTGTCATGTAGATGTGCAGTAAAGTTTTGGAATCTTGATTTTACCCCGGGGGTCAAATGAGGTCGAAGAAGGATTTATTTGTATACAAAAAGGCCCGTATTCTCAAAACTCCTCGTACATTTTACACAGTAGCATAATCATTCTTTGAAAGATGGTTGGTGGTGTCATGTAGATGTGCAGTAAGGTTTCGGAATTTTTATTTTGCCCCGGGGGGTCAAATGAGGGTCGAAAAAGAACATTTTTTTTAATGCAAACAGCCCTTCTTCCCAGAACTCCTCCTACATTTTATTCAATAGCGTAATCATCGTTTGGCAGATAATTGGTGGAGTCATGTAGATGTGCAGTAAGATTTCGGAATTTTGATTTTGCACCTGGGGTCAAATGGGGTAAAAAAAGAAGGTTTTTGATGCGAAAAGTCCTGTCTTCCCTGAACCCCTCCTTCATGTCACATTGTAGCCTATTCATCTTTTATGAGATGGTTGGCGGTGTCATGCAGATATGGTATAAGGTTTTGGAATTTTCATTTTGCCTCGAATGGTCAAATAGGAGTTACAAAATGACGTTTAAGATGCAAAATGCCCCCTATTCCCTGACCTCCTCCTATATTTTACACAGTTGCATAATCACCTTTTTGCAGATGGTTGGTAGTGCCATGTGGATGTGCAGTAAAGTTTTAGAATTTTCATTTATCCCCGGGGGTGAAATGGGAAAAAAATCATAGCAAGCTTGGAAACATCTTCGTACAGCTAATGTACATGTCTAGTATGAAAGCCCTATCTCTTTTCAGAAGTTATAATAAATATGTATTTGAAACGTAGTGTAAACTTCTAGGTCCTGGACACAGAGTCAAAAGTCATGATATATTTAGAGAAGTCTTTTCACATGCAATATACTTGTATAATTTGAATGCCCTATCTTTTCTCTTTCAAAATGTTCAATTTAAAATGTTCCCTCTCCTTCCCAAAAATGGGGGACAATAATGGCCTTGCTGTTCTTGAGAAGATTTATGATGGGGGAAAATCTTCAGCGTATTTCTTAATGAAAATCAATCATCTGTTTTTATGTCATTTGTTTGTTTGTTGCTAAACATGCCTCTCAGGAATTTTTCACTCATATGGAGATATATGTACCACAATTGAAAATATTGAGGACAAGTCAGATTTTAGGTCAACATTCATTTTAGGAGTTTTCAACCATTTAGACGTAAAGAAATATTAATTCGATCCTTCCCCTCTCCCCTTACCAGACCCCCGTTCTGTTTGCTTATGTATGGCTAATAAAACGTATAATGTGGTCCATCTCTGAGAATTATTTTCATTTCTAAATCTTGGATGGTAGGTTAACACAAAAAATAAAATGTCAAGCATTTATCTTATAATTGATGCACTTTTATTAATATAATGCAGTCATATTGTGAACATTTCCAGTTCACTAGGAGAGCGGAGATGACCTCCAGGAATTCATATCCTTTATACCATTCAATGTCCCTAACATAATAACACAAGAAACGAAATTATGTATAGTCAAATGGAAAAGTTTCCTACTATTTATGAGCCACATGACCATTTGTCATCACAGGGACAAGGAGTGGATAGGAAGATCCCCTTTTGAATTTGCAGTGTTATTTAAACATGACTATAATATATACTGAAGCAAATAAATATGACTTTGGATGCCTTTCACCCTAGAAAACAGACCCCAACATAATTAAGTTTTTTGTTCTCAGGGAATTCTGGTCTGAAAATCCCTCTCCCTCCCGAAAAAAATCTGAATCTTGTAACTGAATGTTTCGTCATCCCTGGGGGTTATCTCTTCAGAATGTGAATTTCGTCTATTGTAGCATCGAATGACCTTTGATCCTTTAAACTTTAACCTAACTATTTGCATTTCAGACTATTTTACCCACATCTAAAACAAAACTAGTACTCACCGACTGCCATAGGTCCTGTCAATTTCATGAAATATACCCAATTAAAACACAAAATGAATGAATTCCTACTGATATACATGCAATGATGTGTAAACCACACTGCACGTGCAGTGTAATCTAAAAATGCCACTATAGTAATAGTAAAACTTGTATTTAAGTTGGGTACGTGACGCAAGCCCATATGTGATGCAGGTGTTCGATACATGTATAGTACAAGAATAAAGAAAAGAGTTCATGTTTGCCTTATTTGGCCCTGTGAATTTCTGAATAGCTGAAAATGCATAGTTTTAGTTAGGGAAAGTCGGGGGTAATTTCGACCACGGTTCAATTTCGACCACACAAACACAACACGGCATCATGATTCACGATATTGTTGAGACAAGTTTCTTTATTTCAGTTTTAAAGTCGACCAGTGACGTAATAAGGGGAAATATGTGTAAGTTATGTTTAACAGCTGTATAATATTCAATGCTGATTTAAATTTCTAAAATAAATTGAATATTATACTGTATAATACATAAAAAATCTTTAAATTTTGAATGAAAATAATATACGATTTAAAAATATATGCATGCATTGCGATCTACAATGTATCCCTATATTGTCTGAGCACATGGAGCAGTGCGGTGAGGGTTCATTCTCTGATTGATGTAGAGAACTTTACACATGGCAATAGCAATCAAAACGATTTCAAAACCCAAATTAATAAATCAAAATATGCAGAGAGAATTAAATATGATTACAGAATGAAGTTTTTGTATTTTTTTTTTTATTATTGCGAAATTATTTGTACGACAGACAAGATTATGAGGATATCGGAAACCAAGAACCGGTAGTTTTAAGAACGTACATGTATCACGCAGTCCACGTACACACATCCAAGTACATTAATATATGTATCAAGCAAGCTGTTCGAATAACACACATAAAGAACTGCAACAATATTGAAAGAAAAAACAATTTCTAAAAATAATTAATTTTTTTGCGTTTGTTATTTATTTATTTTTTTCATCGCGAT
>PRKT01001294.1:5656-49471 GCA_003671525.1 Saccostrea glomerata | reverse complement strand
GGGTTCAGAGGAACTAGCTTTTGCACACTTCTTTCATATGATTTGATAGAAATTCTCAGGATTTTAAACAATTAGCAAAACATATATTTATTCATTTTCAAAACAATTCGTAATACAACGCATTTCAAATAAATTGGTATATGCTTAAAAGCATTCAAATTAAAATACTTTGATTCTGTTGAGCCTCGGAAAAGACGATTTGAAACGAAGTACAGTACGGACTGGACAGTTTAAAAATCTTAAGAAGGAAATTATCTACGGAATAAGAGAAATTTTGTTTCCATAACTACCACATTACAAAATAGCATCGTATTAGATTTGGCGAATTAAGATGCAGAATAATGAATAAGAATGAAGATGTCAAAGGCTGCAATGAAAAACTTATCAGTGGTAATCCAACTCATTTCTTTACTAAATCAACAAACATACATGTAAGTGTAATACTGTTAATAGATATAATTAATTTATTTTAACCTTTTTTTGACAGACACTTATATTTCCTATAACAGACAGTTTATTTTCTCAGAACATAAATTTTGAATAAAATGCGATAGTTAGAGTTTAATTTCATTGTAAGAGTTATCTTTCCTGTTGATGTTTGTTGTGGTCGAAATTACCCCGAGGCTGGTCGAAATTAACCCAGGCATCATGGTTACTAATTTTTGAACCAATTTATTATTTTCTAACATATTTTTAGTTCCTAAAGCATAAAATTTGAAGAAAAAAATCAATCTTCTTTACTTCGAATCTATATTGAACTTGAACATTTGAAAACGGTCAAGTTTTTGGGATTGAAAGCCATATGTCAGCATAAGTGGTCGAAATATTACCCCAGTTTCCCCTAACAATGCATTGAAAAGCACTTAGATCTTTAGTGACTGCATATCTATAAAAATTACGTAATTTTCTGGCTAGTCAATGCATTATGACATCACTAAGTATATGTCAATTTCCTTATATTCTGAAAAAAGTCTACCAAAACGCCCGATTTTCAAAGATGTCTTTCGATATTTAATATAGAACGCGACCTCTGATCTTAAATGTCAATCTATGAATTATAGAATGACAGAACTATTTCTGGGGATTTAAAGACAATTTTTATTTTTTAGATCAGAGAAAGCGCTGATATTTTTTTTCTTCCCTGAAAGTACCCATTTATGCCTATTTACCATTAAAATTCAAGAAATTGACTCAATTAATTAGGTATTTTTTCAGCTTTCGAGGAGATTTTGCCTAACTAAATATAAAAAAAAAGTTTGTATACATTTTAAAATCAAGGAAACTTTAAACTAATTTGAATAATAATATTTGTTGTTGATCTATTGAAAAAGTAGATTTAAAAAGTATCAATTATCGGTCAACAATTTTTTCCCTCCTTTTTTAAACCTAATTAAGTTACATCGTTAGTTAAATTCTGTTGTTTAATTTCAGACTGGTAATGAAGTAAGAATATCAAATACATATAAGAGGCTCATGGATGATACGGTCGCCTGAGCATATTATGCTCGATTTGATGAATAAATGTATAATGTAAATTATTAAATCATAATGAATTTTTTCCTTGGTAAAGCCAAATTTGAAGGAATGTGCATGTAGAGTGCGGGTATTACTGCCTCATGACGTACAGCATCTATAATTAAGTCTGTTTTCAATAAACATTACAATTCATTCCATGATTTCCTATAGCAGCAGATCTATGGCTCTCAGAAAAAAAATTATTGATATACCAGAGAGCTACAGAGCAACGCATTGAAAAAAATGTATATTTATTGCGCACAAAAAAGTGAGCTCGGTTCTCCATGTTTTTAAAGATGTAATCTCAAAATATTACTAACCGTGTGTTCCTATTAAATGTATATTCTTGGACTCTTTCCACAACAAAACATTCCTCATAATTGTTGTTAATAGTAATCCTGGCCCTGATATTGCAATTATCGTACATTTCGCTTATTTATACTGCCATTTTGGTTTCAAAGATAACTCGGTCCAATATGCTTCGTTCAGATGTCAACTACGAGAGAACTTGATAGAGGAGAGAGTTATTTTTTGAAATCTTCCATTTCTGCAATTGAGGTAGGGATTTGGAAAAATTAATCAAGAATCGAGCGCACTTTTTTGTGCGCAAGAAATATACAGTTTTTTCAATGTGTGGCACTGTAGCTCTTCTGCCTATCAATATATATTTTATTCGGAGAGCTACAGATCTGCAGCTAGATTCCCTAAAGAAGTTATCTTTTCAATAATAAGAAAAACTATCTATTTTTTTTTTATTCAAGAACAAGCAAATAAAAAATATCAAAATATCACAAAAACTTCTTAAGTATGAAATCGCAAATGATATAGTTATAATATTTACCCCGGTATAAGCACCTCAGGTAATTCAATTGAACTTCTTTACTTCTTAAATTAAATTTCTTAATTTTAGGCACTAAACGACCTGAGGATTAAGTAAGATCCAGTAAAGGATTTAATATTTACATTAAAACACAATTATAAACAGGACAGCAGAGTGATAATGAATGATATGTTTGTAAATATTTACAAAAACCGAATAATTACATTATTTTTTGATTGTTCCTCAACCTTCTTTAATTCAATCTTCTAATCAATTCGGGGGAGGGGGGAGGTGAGGATAAAATAAACTTAAACTGAACCTCTTCATATAATCAACATGAGAACACCCCAGTGTAAAATTGTAAAATTGGCTATTATAAGTTAAGTATAAACTTGATTACAAAAAATGGCAAAGTATGTAAATTTTATTATGCAATAATGGTAAGTCTTTCGGACGGGGTGTTAAATGGTGCCTTGTGTCAAGGATGACAACCCCTTTGCCACGTAACAATATCTTTCTCTGGAGTTCACCGCAAGAAAACAAAAAAAAAACTTTCAAAGACAGGTTATTAAAACTAATAATCCGAAGAACATGGCTAAAAATTGCTGACTCGGCGTTAAAAAACATACAATCAATCAATCAAAATAATATCTATCATATTTTGTGTGTATATAATAATGCGTGTGTAAAACAGTTTATTTGTAACTCGAGACCGAAGATGCGTAAAAAATGACTATTCTGTTGTCGACGTGAAAGTTTTCTCTTGATCCACTTCAGGTATGTTTTGAAAACCATTCCTTTGCTGTTTCCAGTAAGCTACTAAAAGATTATTTTTATCACATAAAAATAGTACAGTACCAGGAAAGTAGCTTGCTAAACATGCTATACTTACTTGTATTTTATAAAGTTAGAGGTTTTTATTTATATATAGATATTACCATATTAGCCTTATTAGGTCTTTAAAAGTGTTTTTTTTTTTAAAAAAAAACAAAATATTAAATACAATGGAATTTGGCTAATCCATTTTTTTCTATTTTTCCTGATTTTTTAAGGATATTTGAGTTTTTTATATATTTTTTCTATACTTATCTTCATATGACTTTCACGGTGACAATGTCACATTAAGATACAAAATGATATAAAAACAACAAGTTTTGATCGTTTGTTAAGATAGAAAAAACACTTTTTACGGACTTTTGCTTACACATGGTGACACTGTCACATCAAGATACAAAATGATATAACAACAACAATTTTGATCGTTTGCTGAGATAGAAAAACACTTTTTGCGAACTTTTGACTTATATTGGACGCCACTAAAACCTAACACAATTGACGGTAATTTAAAAAAAAGCATATTCTTTAATCAAAATTATACTAGGATTTATTTGAAATACTAGTATATTTTTTGGTTCCTTGTTATTAATATACCCAATTACAGTTGAAGCTTTTTCAAGCGTTCAGTTGTGTAAAAAGTATAACTAATTTCATTGTTATATAACAATTTTGAAATGCAGATAAGAAGATGTTATCAAACACTGCTATTCTGCAAAAGAATATAGTCACTATGAGATATATAACTCATTTTACAAATTCTTTTGAAAGTTGTACAAAAAAGATAAGCCAAAAAATGATCGTTTCAATCTCTTCATGACTTTTAGATATATGAGACATATCAGCAAATACACATAGAAAATTTATCTAGTCAGAAGAGAGATATACACTAATTCATAACGAAATAATGTATTTTTTATTTAATTCATACATGTATTTACACAAGACAAACGCATATTAATTAATCATTGAAAATTTCAGGGAAAAAGAAGTGAGAAGATAATTCCTATTTAAGCTTATGATTCATATAATTCAATTATGCATTAAAGATATAATTTTTAATTACCTAAAATGCCGATTAGTATTATGATCCCTGTGCTCGTTGAGACTACAATCAACACGTAGGAAGGTGAGCTATCTTTCACAGTGCTAAAAAGAAGAAATCAGTATTAGAAACAAGTTACAGTGGATAAAACATCTTTTTGAGGTGGGGTGATGGTGGTAATCATCCTTTGTTGATCAGCTTAAAACATTTAATTCTATACAATGAAAAGTTTGAGAAAATAATCCGTAAACAAAATACGTATAAAATATTGATGTCACTACTTTTGGCATGAATCATGAATGAAATTAATTTTGAGCAATTTAACATCAATCATTATAACAACCAAAAGTGTATCTAAATTGCTGAATTAAAAAGGGGAAAAAATATCTTTTTTTAAATACATTGATAATTTTGTACTTTGATCATAATTTTGCCTATCCAATTGATTGGGAGACAGAAAAACCGAATCGAGAAAAGAAAAAAAAATAAGCAAAAATGAACATTAAACAATACAAACTATTGATAATTTAAGATAGCTGTTTAGATTTCACTCTTGCTGTCATAAATTCTAATAATGTTTTGTATTGGAGCAAAAACAATCAAAAAAGTAATATTTTACTTCAGCTATTTACACATTAATTAGCTATTCTCTTTATATATTTATATGTATACATTTTAATAATATTTTCAAATATATGTTCTCAAACAAAGAGGATAATCAAACCTTGATAATATGCACATTTATGTCTGTCCCTTGTGTAGTGACAGTGACCGTTGAAAATGTTTCTTATTTTAGAACCCTTTCTTCACAAGTGCAAAAATTTTTTGGGACATTGAGAAAAATATATTGTATTTGTATAAAGGTATAAATGTTGAGCTTATTTATTTAATTTTCAATGTATGGTGAGTGGCATTTATCCCCGGGATTAATGTTCAAAGACATTTAGAAAGGTTCTGAAATAGATTTTGCAGTGATGTCACATGTACTTTAAGTCATGTTTTATACAGCAAGGAAAATCTTTGAAGAGAAAAAAAGAAAAAAAAAGGTTTAAGATTTCCCTAAAGAATAAATTTTAATATTCATATAAGCAGCATGAGTTTTTGAAATAGAAATAGTTGCATAAGTTTATACTAAAACTCTTCTGGGTTTGACCCAAGCTTCATTAATTGCATCAGCTGATCGTCACATGAAAAGCTTGAATAAGAATAAGTATATACGGCTATAAAAATTGTAGAAAGTCAATCGATAAGCATATAGTCTAACGCTATAAAACGATTGTGTTTTCTTTGAGAAAATAATTTTCTTCACATGAAAAACACTGGAAGTAAGATCGACATGCTTATGTAATTAATTATATAAAAAAAACGATAATCTCCCAACATAAATACATGTACATGTAAGTACACATTAGAGTAATTTGAATTTCGAAAAAAAAAATCAACCAACACTCAGGACTTTTCATATAGTATAGATTACTGCTACCCTTGTTGACGAAGTGAAATTTATTGCGAGGTGTATATTGTCGAAAGTCAACTTTGAAATTTTCCATAGGCTTTGTCTCTCAAGCAGGTATGGTACTGGAAAAGTGTGCCTTACCACGTTTTACTTTTAGTTCTATACTTTTTTCAATTGAATTGTTCTATCGATCGATTAATGTATTAAGGAATTTGTCTCATTTTAGGTCACTTGGGCAAAATTAGGTGACCTATTGCTATCTGTTTTCGTCTAATGTCGACGTCGTACGTCATTTGTCATTTGTCGTTTGTCGGTCGTACACAGTTTTGACTTCTTCTCTTGAGTCAATGGTCTAATTTCAACCACATTTAATATACAGCATCTTTGTGTAAAATGAAACAAAATGTTTGTATTTAAGGGTCCCTATACCCCTGGAGCCTGAGATTTGGACTTAAACCACCAAAATTAACGCATTCTTAAAGAAATCTTCTTCACTTATGGATATCACGCAGTCAAATTGTTGGCATGATTGCAATTAACAGTGAGTCCTTTACCAAAATTGCGAAAATCATGCTCTTATGGTCAGGCGCTCTGATGAAAGGGCGGGGCTCTATTGATTATGTCATGAAAATGCATAAATTAAAAATCTTTTCTCTGCTTATGGGTATCAAACTAATGACCTAGGATAATAATTATAAAAATTGATGCCTCTTTTAAAATTGTGAATTTTATTGTCATGGGTCAAGGATTCTGTTGGTAGTGCGTGGCTATAATGATTATATAGTAGAATTCATGGATTCTAGGTAAAAAAAAAAAACCCTAGATTTATACGAGTATCAATAATATTTCTAGCCTGAAATTATGATTTATAATTACATTTCAAATTCTTAACACAATAAATGATTTTTTTGTGAAGGAAAGCATAATGAAGAATTTATTCTTTAATTTTGATTCCAATATTTGAGTTATATTAATAGGGTTTGCACTTTGGGTTTGGTATTGAAATTATTGTCAAAAACAACTAGTATTGTTTCAGAAATAGTTATTTCAATAACAAATGATTTTTTATTGTTCAATTGTAAACAGTATTTCAACAGTGATTTCAAAATTGTTGCTCTTCCAACCACTATTGAATTATTTTTTAAATACATGTAGTTAATACATTGCAATTATAGAAGTTGCAAACTGGATTTCATTCTGCATTTGAAAAGTGTTATTTCATCAGGGTAAGTTGCAAATCGGCTTTAAGTTATCTTTTTACTTTTTATTACAATTCAATCAAGTTAAAAAATGTCACAAAAATATCAATGGAAGTGTTCCAAGCTTTCAAGCCTTACTGACCTAAGTCGATGATAAAAAAAAAACACTTGTAACATTTCCTTTGCCAGGCACACTAAAGTAAAACTGTGGATTAGACCTTAAATACCGACATACCATGTCAAAACATAGGTTTGTACGTTAAATATCACTCACATCTCAATGGCTTTGAGAGCTTGGACGCAATACAACAAAAAACCGTAAAACATATTTGGAAAATCATGGCCATTGCTGGACATCTGACAGTCTAAAGGATGTATATCACTAAAGTAACACAAACAGACAGCATTGGTCAGTTACTTTATATATTTTCATCATTAATTTCAAATTTATCTGTATTTTAATTTGGAGTTTGGATGAAGGATACGGAGATGACGAACAGTATTCAATATCAAAGTAAATAAAACTACCCGGTATACAAAATAGGAGCAGAGCAAACACAGAACTCCGAAACATCAGTGGGATCAGGTGCAATATAGAGGAGTGGGAATCCCCTGCTGACTGGTCACATCCGCCGTGTGCTCCCTGTCATGATCGGAAAATAACGGAAGAATGCAGCGTCAATTCACTGTATAAATAATTGACTAACAATAACTATGAAAAAACGTCAGTCAGCATTCGTCTCAATGATAAATTTATTTACTGACAAGGTCATTGTATCAACCATAGACTATACGAAATGATGACTTGAAACGAGATTGTTGACATTTTTGTTTCATCAACTTGCTTGTCAATAATTTGCCTCATTTTAAAAATTGTTCATACGTAGAGCATGCTCTTGCGAAACGAATAAACTGAGATTGATACGCGTCGTATACAGGTGATGAAGGTATATTGCTGCATAAGTAAAAGAAGTTGACGATAGAAAAATTAAAGTCGTCACGTTTATCATGCAGCTTAGTTGTTAGATTACCATTAATGTCTTTTTCAAGTAAAATATCCAGGTATGAAACAGATGTGTAAGACTCTGAGGCATCTTTTATCTCAAGCTCACCAAGATATATTGTTTCGTTTTAGGAATGGAAATGGCCATTGTTAATTGACAATACGTCGTCGACATATCTAAATATCGAGTTAAAGGCCACAGCAAGTGTTTTGTTCTTTTCACGCATAAGATTTTGCACAAATTCTGTTCCATATTGATAAAAATCACAGAAAGAAGTTGTATTTGCATTTGTTTCTATGATGAAAATATCAAGTGCCAAAAATATAGCTAATTGATGAAGTCATCAACAATTTTGACTTCGTAAAAATGGGCTGAAAAGTTAAAAATCTACATTTGAAGCCTTTTATAGGCGTATGGTTACGTCTTTTTAAAAATGAAAATTTCTCGAACTAGAAATAAAAAAGCAATTTATCCATCTATTAATCAAATACATTTTTATAAAAGTTTTGCTGAGATAAATGTCCTATTATACTTGATCCTTCGTAAAAATACAAATTTTGAATTCATTTGGCTAATTCGTTTCTTACAAATTTTAAATTTTATTGATAATTATATAAACAAGAGGCCCATAGGTCACTTCGCTCACCTGTGTAGCTTTGACCATGCTGTTCTTTACCAGATTTCCCCCTTATAATACCTACTGTGACCCCATCCTACCCCAAAGGTCCTAATTTGGACAATTTAAATCTACATTAATGATTTTTCCAAAATATTTCTATGTAAAACTTTGATTCCCTATTGTGGCCCCGCCCAACCCCCCAGGGATCATGGTTTGACCGATTTTTAATTAGAATCTACACTACCCTAAGATATTTCCCCTAAGTTTCAGCTTTTCTGGCCCAGTGGTTCTTGTGAAGAAAAAAAATTTGAAGTTTTTTCCTATATTTTTCTATGTTAAACTTTCATATTGCGGCCCTGCCCATTCCCTGTGGTCATGAATTGAACAATTTAGAATTTACACTACCCTAGAATGCTTCCTCAAAAGTTTCAGCTTTTGTGGCCCAGTGATTCTTGAGGTGAAGATTTTTTAACGACCCCACCCTATTTTTGTCTTTTCTCGGTAAACTCCTCTTGTGAGAGGACTTTGGCCTTAATCTTAATAATCTATACATTCTTTTATAGGATGGTTTGTACCAAGTTTTGTTAAAATTGGCCGAGTGGTTCTTGAGAAGTCGAAAATATATACAGACGGACGGTTGGACAGCTAGACAGAAGGACAGTTAGACGGACGACGGACAAAATGTGATCAGAAAAGCTCACTTGATTTTACGGTTCAGGTGAGCTAATAATTTTCCCTAACCTTAGTTTTAAAGGCTGCATGTTTGCAAATTTAATCAAATCTTAATTCAGTTTTATTATACAAAAGAAACAATGTAATTGAGTCTTTAGATAATGTATTTTTATCCAATTAAAAATTACCCTATAATTATTTTTTTTTTAAAATGTGTAAGATATACACATAAACTTTTTTTTATATCATTAACTAAACTTCAAGTACAATAATAATTCACAACAACAAAAATTGCCCCACAAGAAGTAAATATTTAAATGCCAAATCATGTAAAAAAAAAAGTCTTCATAAAAAATGAACGTATAAATATGCTTCTCTATTTGATAAAATCTCTCAGCCCTATTTTAGCATAGGCACAAGCTGAAAATCATTATCCAAACTAAGAACATCTCTTCCGCGGATTTTAGCAATCGAAAGGAGACAAACGACGAGTAAATAACTTATTTTACTGTTAAATAATCAATTGAATTTTTGATTGTTAAGATAAGCAAATGCTCAATCACAAAATACTTGTAAAAAAACGATTTTTTTTAATCATGTTAGTTGTTTTGGCAGAATAAGCACGTCCTCACCTTATGTAAAATGTATACATATCATGGATTCAATTTATCCACTGAAATAATTCTATAGATATATACCTTATTATAGGATTTGTGACTTAAATTTCATGTTCATTACAAAATACTCCAACTGACGTTATAAACATAAAAAAATTAGTAGTAAAATTTTTTTATCAAAACATTGAAGCACACTAACCTAAGATCCCGGACACCAGTATTCTTATTTTCGTCATTGTTGTTTGATTTTTTATGCATCAAGTCGAAACACTCTTGATCTAAAACAAAAAAAACATAAAAGAAATCATAGCATTATATGTGAAGATAATTTCAAAATATACAAAGTTGTTCCACACATTTTCCACTGCCATCGAAGCCAGTTTGGCTTAGAGGACCATTCGCTGTTAAATCTACACCCACCTTTCCCTTCCTGCCAGAGCGGTGACACTCTCTTCGTCTACTTCTCTCATATCATAGTCAACTCAACTGGAAAGGGACACCTCAGTGTCACCTTCATTGGAACACCGAGTTCCTCTACGTTATTCATCGATGAGGATTCTACCATAGAACACCCTCTGAGAGAAGACCACAGCGGTCCTCCATACTTTTTTGTGAGCAGTCAACCGTAATTGACTTCTCCTGGGGACCACCGCGATCCCCTGCGTAGCTTGGCGAGTCCGAGGACTCAGCCTGAGACTTGCCAACCGTCTCCTCATTGTCTATGGGAGTTTGATGTACCCCATCTGGATGCCTACTGACTATTTCTTCATTCTATGGCTTACCAACAGCCCTGCTATGTTAAGGCTTTCTAACAGCCTAGAACCGGATCACTGAAGCATAGCTCCAAGGTCCAGCCATCATCCTTATCTAGTGAGAGCACTCTTCCCTCTAGCATAATATCTGTCCTCATTTGAAGCATACTTGCAGCATCGAATATTATGGTCATATATAGATGTATCTGACCCCTCCCCTGCATAGTGAGAACCGTACTCATACTCTCGTCAAAATGTCCTGCTCTGATGAAGTCCCGCCTGTTACTTTTCTACACATCTCAAGTACTCTATCGACATGTTTCGATTGGTGTTCGGTTTGATTACAAAACTTCACCCAGTCCTTTTCATCAAGACAATAAATCTCAGAAAAAGCTTATTTATTCATATTTAATGATAATTAAGAGCTCGACGTGCGATATTCAGCTGGTCAAAACACGACTGAAGCAAAATAATTCCTGAATATTCCTCTTCAAATAAGGTATTTTATATTGGAAAAGGGCTAATTCTTTTAAATGTCATTATAAACTATGTGTAAACTTTATTAGTTTAGAAGAATCATGAAAGTACAATCGACTGCTATAGAGTAGTGTTGATGCCTTCACGGATGTACAGGAGCTGATCCGAAGTCCAAATTAATAAAAACGATAGAATTTTTTTTTTCTAAGAATTTTGAATATATTTAAAGCTTGTCTGTCAAATGCAAGTAATATAAAAATGTTATTTGAAAAACAATTGACTTTTTTTTTTGAAAATTTGAAAAGTGTTATTGTTGTAAATTCAATAGACAAACGGAAAAAGATGGAATGCTGCGAAATAGTATATCACATCAACGAAACTTAATAAAATTCATGAAACTCTTAATATTTTCTTCATCAATTGTAAAATCCGCATTAACCCATTTGAATTAAAAAGGATTTGTTGAAAATAGACATGTTTTAACAATTCTTTTGCATAATTTTTTTGTGTGTGACAAATAAAGTTTCTCAGTTAAGTTAAGTTGAGTATGTAATCTTAACTGTGCCGCGTTTTTTTTAAGGATTTTAGAAACAAATTCAGGGGTTTAGTAAATTGATATTGATACATACATTTGTAAATCTCATCGGATCTGTATTCTTTGCATGGTGTTGAAAAATTTCCACAGTATGCATTGTAATTTCTTTGAACAACATTCCCTCTCTTGTTATATTCACAACAATAACCTGCAACATATGCCGTTCCGTTAAGTTTAAAATAATGTTTTGCTTCAGAAATATACATTCCGTAAACACAAAGTATTATTTTTAAAAAAATCTAAGCATACAGAGGACAGCTAGAATGCTTATGTACTAATCAGAGAAATTTTATTATACATTTTTAGAAACATTATCTTATTTTTAAAGTAGTACATTCAAATAGTTTCTTAATTCTAATTTATAAGACCTTTTCGTAGTTTCACAGAAAATCAAGCTTCCACGCTTAGCAACCATCGGCTAAAAGTTTCGGAATAATTTTTTGTGTTTAAAATGCCAAAAAAGTATGTCAATAATTTTAGAGCGACTTTTTTTCAATCAAACAAAATGCCACCACCACCCCACCATCCAAAAAAATATTTTCCTACGATATAATCTACACTATTAGAGAGGTTCAGATTAAAAGTCACTTTTCACGATTTTGGTGTTCTTAAAAAGATCGTTTCAAGATTTTTAACTATTAATCTATATTTTAATAATTTTATCACCAGTTATGGTCTCACCCTTCAACCATGGGTCATAATATTGATCAGTTCAAATCTATATACAACCTGCAGATGCTTCAAAATAAAAATTGACATTATGGTGAATTTTCAAAAATGACAATACATTTATTTATTAAACTGCAATAAAAAGCAGGCAATGGGGAAAATATATATTGTCTGAATACCAGTCAAATTTTTCATTGATATGTTAAAACAAAAAAAAAACGATTTGCGTTAAATTGATTTTTTTTTTAAAATCAGAAATAACTTTTTGTGAAATTTTGGGAATAATTTCGGAGATATAAAAATTAATGGAACGGTGTTTGTTGTTAAATAAATGTAAAAATTTTCTGATAATATTTCCAATCACCTTCAAACTTTAATTGCACTAGTAAGATTTTGATTCAACAAATTGTCATGACTGTTGTTGAAAAAATGGTAAACCATGTCAGGAGTGCAACAGCAAAAACTATTTTTGGGCTAAAAATCTTTTTTGTATTTAAAAATCTATCAATAAACCAAATGCTGATTTGCTTCCAAGCATGGACAATTTTGTTTAGTATATATGATTTCCTGGTTTCTATATTGGAACAGTATATAAATGTATAAGAAAGAATTTTACAAAGTAGATTTATCTATTACAGGGCATTGTAAAGATAAAGAAACCTCGCTACTCGGAGGCCCTGATAGTCATAATATGTAAGGATTCTTAATTAGTGTAGACACGGGTATACTTGGGTCTTGGTTTTTAAATATGTATAATGTACCTTCTTGATAGGTAAAAAATTACATATCAGTAAGATACATAACACGTATTTATAATTATAAACCAAGACACAAGTATAGTGTAGAGTGTAGATTCAATTTTGTATAGAACAACAAAGGCCTTCTTAATTATGTCCATATCATTATATATGTCCATATAAAAGCATTTTTAGTTAGCAAGTTCAAATGATGATCTCTGGGGGCAGGGTGTTACCAATATTGGGATCAAATAAGACTTAACAGTTTTATATATGGGGAAAATGGTATGAAAATTAAACAAAAAAATCAATATCTTGTTTATATTGTTTTGGGAGTGCCCTCGGTTGTGTTGTTTTAGTTGTTAAATCTTGTCTGAAAGATCGTAATTTAACACAGGATTAAATAGGAAAATTTATTCTAAAAAAAAAAGACATAAGTAGTTGACAATGTATTTATATGGAAGCATTCTCATGTCATTGGGTGTAGATTCAATTTGTCATCCCTCCGGGTTTTCTCTAGTTATATCAATCCAAGTTCGTTTTAGAGGGCATACTAAGCTTTCAATTGCGCACTATTTCGCGCATCATTGTACAATGTGAAATGAAGCAAATTTACTATTTTAAAGCAGATTTTTTTACATATCAAAGTTAGAAAGAAAAACTAAGAAATAACTGTTTGAAAAATTTAATTACAATTTTATATTTAAATTCTATATTTCAACTAATGTCTATAACGATTTCTCAACAGTAATTGATAAGTAGATTGAGATCGTAAAAGTGTGCTTTTGACGTTATGAGAAAGAGTAATAAAACTTGAGGAACATAAGCTCTTGAAATAAAAACAATGAATTTCGAATTCTCTCAATAATTATTTAAATTTTTGTATAAATACGTTGTATTAGTCATATTTTTTATTACACTTTAAAACCAGGAAATTTCTTATAATCTGATATACCCGCTGCCTATTCCCAAGCAGAATTTTATATATAAACTAAAGTCAATATTAGCTACATTTAAAGAACTGTAGCTCTCCTAAAAAAAAATAAATCAACCAACTGCGGACACCTACAGTGCCTTCCATTGAAAAAAAACTGTATATTTATTGCGCACAAAAAAGTGCGTCATTTCTCGATTTATTTCTCAATGTTTTTAAAACTTTTATTCTAAAAAATATAACATTTACTAAATATATGTACCTTACATATCCCTACACTGTTTTCACAACAAAACATTCCATATAATTGTTGTTATTAGCCCTCCTGGCCCTGAAATTGAGATAATCTAGAACTTCGTCTATTTATACTGCCAGTTAAGTTTGCAAGATAATTCGGTGTAAAGCACTTCGTGCAGATGTTAACTATATATAATTTTATAGAGAAGTGTGGAATATTTCAAAATATAGTTTTTTTTCCAATTTAGATTAGAATTGGGAGAATTTACCAAAAAGCAAGCAAGCGCAAAATGTTGTGCACAAGACAATGCAGTCTTTTTTTAATGGGTGGCAGTGTATCTATCCGGTCTGTCAATATATTTTTCGGAGAGCTACACTTCTGCAGGTAATTAAGTCAATGTATGTTGCGTATGGTATAGAATCACAGAATTTTTCTATTGTAGTTTTCACACGATAAAACCCAGACGCTACCCTTTATTTCTTTTTTACTTCCACGGGTAGGAAAGAGCCGCGATTGGGATTATAGTACAGTAAATAAATCTTGTAGGAAAGTCATGTTTAGTTAAACTTATTTAGAAGCATTTCCAGGTTTTAGTGATTCAAGTTTGTCCAAAACATAACAATCGAAAGTATGGTAGGGCCACAATAGTTATTACATAGAAAATTACATAAAAAGTACTCTTCATACAACAAAAAAGTCATTCAAAGTCATATGGAAGCACACTAGGTAGTGAAGATTCAGGTTTGTTCAAATCACAGCGACTGCGGTAGGGTGGGATCAATCGAGGGTATCCAAATTAAAAATTTAGGGGGGGATTTTAAACTTCTTGTGCAAAAGAACATCGAAGCCATTTATTATTTCAATGTGAAAACAACCTCAAAAATATTTAAATCCAGACCCCCTCCCCCTTGTAAAGTTTTCAATGCTGAACTGATTTGCGTTTTACTGAATCCATTTCTTAGCCAAAGAACCAAAGTGAGGAATGTAACCCTTTCTTCAGACCTTCTTGTACTTGTTGTTTTTAAAAAGAAAAGGAGAATTTTTAACAGTCTTTTTTAAAAAAATTATTTCCCTTTGAAAGACTTTAAGTACCATTTATATAGAACCCCTAATTCCCTTTACCCAAAAACTCTCTGTGGCAAGGCAATTTCAAATTGGCTCAGGGATTTTCGAGAAGAAACAGATAAAGGGTTTATAACCAAAGTTCAAAAACAAGCCATCAGAAAAGCTCATTTAAGCTTTTAACTAACGTGTTATAAACAATTGATAAAATGATAATAAGAAATACATATAGTAATTTCTAATGAATATCATATTATATATAATGTAAGCTCTGTAAGCTAATCTTTCTGTTTCGCATTCAAATTACAAATACTACATTATTTATGGCAGAAAAATAATAAATGTCATCAAAATGTTTTTTCATGTGTCTATTTAAGACCTAATATTAACATCAATAAAATATTTAATCATTAAGACTTATAATTGATGTTTCCTTTTAGGATTATTTAACGCATATTTACCATCCAAATATATTGCGGGTGCACAGATTTCCAACGTCTCATTAATATTTGAATTGATTAGGCAATGATAAACAAAGTTATCATTTGTGGTGCATTCCTGATTGACATTTTGACAGTCCTTCTCTTTTGCCCTAATTGCCCATTCTGTTTCGTTTCTTGGACACATTGGCACACGCACAACGGTTTGAGCTGACTCTTTACATTCGTCTGCCAAGGCGTTGCCAACTATCTGTGTAAAACACTTTGGAAAAAAGTGCCCTTATTTATCTCATAAAGATGTTTGTGAAAAATATGGGATCGTTTAAGATTTAATTACTTATTTTGTTTGCTTACTGTTAAAAACAACAAATATATATACATACACTTGCAAAAATGAAAACTTTTGTTGCAGTGTTCTTTTGTGTTACGGCACGTCTTTCCATTTTAGTGACCAATGTTGCCTGTTGTTAATTTTTCTGCATCCTATTTGTTTGTGCACATATTAATGATAACATTTTCGGCAAAGAAAGGAAAAATCAAATATCAGAATTTTGTTAGAGTGGATTTTACTTTACCTATCTTATTATCGGACTTCTTTTCGTAGAGGCATTTCTGATCTGAAAAGCAATTGTGAATTTTATTATTACATTTATTTTACTCTATATAGAGAAGTGGTATTTTTCTTAAAATATATAATTACTATTTAAGAACATGTAGCTAAGGAGGAGTTACAATTTGCATTTAGTTCATACATCTGAACTGGTTTAAAAAAAAACATAACAGATGATCAGGAATAAACATTACTTATTAGCATTATTTGAGTTTGCTCGTAAACGTTGGTGTCTTCTACACTCTTTGATCGAATTAATACACCATGTCAAATTAATACTTAACGACAGGAGAAAAGATGATTTAAAAGATGAATGTTCTTCAATTCCGATCAACATCTCGTAAAGAATACTTAAAATCAGATAAAAAGATTTTAAAAGATAAGTGTATTTTAAATCTTGATTATTTATAGCTCCCTGTCTGAACCACTTCTGTTCCATGGGCCCTGAATAAAATAACTTTTTAAAACGGTTCTCTTATGTCTCAGAACATTGTGCTAAGTTTGCAAAATAACCAAGAACATAAAAGCTTTTCGACTGCTAATTATCAGAACGAGAGATTCACCTTAATTCAAGAAATCCTGTTCCAGGGGCCACGGATTTCAAAAGCTAAGAACATACGTACTTGTTTATTTTTATTTTTTATTTTCTCTTCCAAATATGTAGGAGCAGCAACTAAGATTTGTTTGAAGCTTGAGCATTCTTGAATTTTTCTATTTTTTTTTCTATATATCTGATCTATATATGCAAATCATAAAGGCAAAATAGCTTATCCTGGATGCATTTGTTTGCAAACATTTTTAGAGCTGTTTTTCTTTTTATAATTATACAAACATTAGGAGTGTTTTATATCGAGACCTTAAAAAGAATATTTGTCTTAATTCTAATGGGTTTAGTCTCAAACTTAATAGGTTCAAAAGTGTCAGGACAATGAAATACACAATGCATGCTTTTCTTACGAATTTCTATGTACAAATTTTATGTAATTTGACATTTTAAGCTGAAACATTTACAAACATTTCTTGATGAAAATCCGAACGCTGTTTAAGAGGAAGAGTTGAAAAGATAAAATCTTATCGCAAAGTGTAACAAATGCAAATAATCATCAAAGATATCCAGGCGAGTAAAACACTCGTACATTTTTTTTCTAATTCACTTCTTGATTTCATAAAATAATGTTTCACATTTAATTTTTCCATGTACAATGTTTTGAATAACAATGATTAAAATTGCAACGTTTCACATTACAAAATTCGTAAATTTGATATCGCACTTACATAAACCTACTTGTTTTCGTTCTATCAACTTTCGTCATCATGTATATATTTAGCATGAGTGAATCTTTATGACACCGTGCGTTCACAGTTTTGAATTCAGCAAAATACGTCACGGAGCATTGTATTTTTGCGTCGCTCTATTATGATGTCACAATGAAAAGTATTCACTCACTTTAATACTCGTTTAACTGCTTCAAACATCAGTGCATTAGCCAATCAAAATGTGTGTAACAAAATAATTGCATTAGAATTTTATATCATTGACGGCTGCTTTTTCATTAAACATGGTGTTCATAAATTTACTAACTTTTTCATCGGTCATTTGCAAAATTACCTTCTTAAAACACTCAGATTGTACACACTGGGTTCTAATGTTGACATCAAAAAGATGCTTAAGATCATGACTGACAATAGCTATGTACGTTTTGGGGATCAAGTCTTCCAACAATCTTTTGGAATTCCTAAGGGTACCAATTACTTCCCAATATAAGGATACCTATTTCTTTATCTATATAATGCAGAATGTGTGCAAAATCTTATGCGTGAAAGGAAGAAAACACTTGCTGTAGCCTTTAACTCGAGTTTGGATATACCGACGACGTATTGTCAATTAACAGCGGTAATTTCCATTTTTATGTCGCTATGATATACTCTGATGAGCTTAAGATAAAAGATACCACAGAGTCCGACACATCTGTTTCTCATATGGTTATATAATGTGAAAATTTGTTAATTGTAATCTTACAACCAAGATCTATCATAAACGTTATGACTTCAAATTTCCTTACTTATGTAGCAATATACCCTAATCACTAAAATAGGGCGATTATATCTCAGTTAATTTAACAAGCAAGAGCATGCTCTGTAGGAACCATATCTAAAACGATGTAAACTATTGACAAACATGTTGATCAAACAAAAAATTTAAAAGTCTCGTTTTAAGTCAACATTTCGTTAGTTCTGTGGTCGATACAATGACCTTGTCAGCGAATACAATTTATCAGTTGGTCAAATGATAACCGACATTTTTAATTCTTATTGTTAGTCCATTATTTACACACTGAATTGACGACGAATTTTCCGTTATTTCCCGAGCACGCGGCTGGTATGATCGGTCGGGAGAGGATGCTCACTCCTCAATGCCATCTGATCCCACCTCTGATAATTCGGAGGTCCGTGTTTGTTCTGTTTCAGTTTTCAGATGCTTCGTGGACTTTTGAGCTTGAAAACTGATCGATTTTTTTATATATTTCATTTTAATTGTCGATATCTTCATTTTCTCATAATTTGTGCAAAGATCTTGTTAACTTCAATTTTTTAACATAGTTTGTTATAGAAAGATATAACCAAATTTGTATAAATATATAAGGATACAGACAAGTATACTCAGACAAATCAGCATAACCATTAATAATTAAGATTACACTTACCATTCACAACCAAAGCCATGTTTGTATTCGAATAAATTGTTTTTCTTTTAGGTCTGGAATAAACTGGAATAAAAATTTAAACAATTTAACACATCAAAACTACTTAAATGAGAAAAATATAGTTTATTCAATGGCGTGTGTTTAAAAATCGTTTCAAACATTCGCACATACATGACCTTAACTAAGAGAAAATCTACTGGAAAGGGATATTATGAATAAAACAATGACATTTAAATAAAGTACATTGTACATATATAAACGGAAATCATGGGGTTTTTTTTTAATTTTTAGTGACAAATAAGAGATGCACAGAACTTTCATTTGAGTAAATAAACGTCTAGTATTAAAAAATTAAAATCAGTTTGCAATAAAGGTCATTCAGTGGTTTAATTTGAAATCATACTTCAAAACATTTGAATTCATGACCAGCAACGATCTTACAAATATAATTGCAATTAATAGGCTGCTAATCTTATAAAGCGTGCTTCTCTAGGATCATATTGAACATAAAAACGTTCAAACACAAACTTTTGTCATGTTTACAAACTTACATAAGATGCCTTTACCAGATTAGTATATCTTTCGAAAAGTCAATTTAGTGTATGAAATATTATATGGATTTATGCCTGATTATTTGAATGTTTTTAATTATGTATCAGATGTTAGCCAAAGACAAACAAGAACTTCCAGTTCAAATTAATTGAATGTTACCAAGGCAAAAACTGTGTATTATAAGAGATCTTTCATTGTTTCGGGTAGCAATGTATGAAATGCATTGTGCGAAATCATGAAAATTCGACAAGTGTTGTATGTTGTAAGAGAAACTATCTTATAGAGTTCCACCATACATCTTAATTTTGCTTAGCATTTAATTATCTTATATTTCATTTTTTTAAATCTGATATGCACTCTTTTTCTTTTAAACTGCATTTTACTAATACCTGTCTGTATGTATGTTATGTTGCAGGAACATATTGAAAACTAGCATTGGTGCTACACTATGTCATCCGGGATAAATAAGGGCTTTATTTAATAGTATTATTTATTATAGGCGCTGACTTTTTTTAACCATGACAATCGGTTGTGGTAGGATCAGGGATCATTGAGAACCCTGACTTACACACACATATGTATCATCACAAAGTGATTGTACAATAAGAACATTCCGTATTTTTGTTTTGTTTCGTTATTTATATATAGATTTTTTTCAAGTTTATACAATGAAGCAATAGAATTATACTTGAGATAAAATGTGATCAAAATTATTTTGAATAATGAATCAAGTGCATAACTTAATTCATTTTTGATTGACAATTTTAAAATAAAATTGATTTTTTTAATTCAATTTATATAATTACATTTTAAAGAAATAATTTATCAAAATTGAATCAATTAAGGATATATCAGTTTTATCTTGAAGTTTTCTTGTACTTAATACACTCTAATTATAAATACATGTTAGATCCGCTCGCATACTCACTACATTAACATCTAACAACATCTCATAGAGGGTCATGTCAGAGGTCAAATCTACACGTATTCGTTTCAACAAATATACAATGATTTTGCAGGCAACTAGAGTTTAACCTCTGACGTGACCCTCTATGGGATATGTTGTTATATGTTATTGAAGCTAGTTAGCGAGCAGACCTCCCTTCCTATTTCAATAAGATTTTACCTTTTATTACTTGTACCATAATATTTTAAATGTGAATTTAAAATAGCTTTCTTATTACAAAATATAACTATTATATGACTGAAAAATAAAATTTTGCATGCGTTCAACTTTCTGTACTGCTAATAACTTTTATCTGAAAATAAATCCTATTTTACAATGAGATTTGGGTAAACTCTTTTTGAACACCATAAGAAGTGTACAGATAATTGTTATTATTTTATATCTTTATCTTCTGTATTTGTTTTAAGTTGTTTTGGAAGGAAACCAGTATTTTTTTTTTTTATTTTAGGAACCTAATGATAATTACTTCAGACTTGGAGAAGAATTTTTTATTTTTTTTAAACTTTCACATTTATATCAAACAAGTATATAAAAAAGTATGTTCACATATATACATATCTTCCTTCAAGTATCTATTACAGATAGTGTATACAAGAATTAAATTTACAAAAAGACATCCACAAACACATGTTTACAATTAATTAAACACATGCGAAAGTTGCTTTAATATAGGATAGAAAACATAAAAAACAGTTAAAAAACAAGGGTGTGCAAAGATTAACATTTGTTAAATGAAACAATTCGTAAATATATCTGTAGGTGTAGACTTGTAAGAATGAATCATATCACATCACAGATGCTCTGCCAGTTATTCTCATACTCTGTATATTAACATTGTTTCAAAAGTAAAATTTTCTCTATCAAGAATCTTTCCACAATAATTGTTTTTAAAGTCATTATACTTAGAACAGAAGGATTTTTATATTTAGTAAAAATAGAGAAAAAATATTGTGTGAAGAAATTTTTTTTTAAGCGATAGTAAGAATTTACAAATTAATCCGTGTATACGTAGATGTAACTTTGATGATAATAATTTATCATTAGCCTATTACTGTTCGATCTTTAAATTGCCATTTTTCGTTTAAAAATTCTGAATGATATAACAACAAGAGGCCCAGGGGCCACAACGCTCACCTGAGCACATCAGGCTTGAATTTACTCCACCCCCACAGGCGTTCATCATTTGAACAAAGTAGAATCTTCACTACCTAAGGATGATTCCATATAAATATCACTAATCATAGCTTTGAAGTACTTGAAAAAAAGATTTCTAAAGGTTTCCCTATATATTCCTTTGTAAAACTTGGTCGGCCATTTTGGCCCCATCCTAGCCCCGGAAGTCATGATTTAAACAAAATTTAATCTGCACTATCTGAGGATGATTCCACATGAAATTCATCTTTCATGACCCAATGGTTCTGGAGAAGAAGATTTTTAAAGATTTTTCCTATATATTCCTATGTAAAACTTGGGTCGACCAGTTTAGTCCCACCCTAGCCCCGGGGAGGGGTGTGGGGGGTCATAATTTGAACAAACTTGAATCTACACTACCTGAGGATGCTTCCACATGAGTTTCATCATTCCTGTCCCAGCGGTTATAGAGAAAAAGATTTTTTTTAAATGCCATTACTTTTTAACAAATTCATGATTATCTCCCCTAGGAAAAAGGTAAGGCCCTCATTTGAACAAAGTTGAATCCCTTTACCCAAGAATACTTTGTGCCAAGTTTGGTTGAAATTGCCCCAGCGGTTCTTGAGAAGAAGATAAAATTGTGAAAAGTTTACGTCAACGACGACGATAACGACAACAACAACGACAGACGACGGACAAATTTTGATCAGAAAATCTCACTTGAGCCTTCGGCTCAGGTGAGCTAAAAATGATAAGCCCTGAGGGTTAATTCAACTCAAATACTTCCGGGTTTGATTACATCTAATTCAAACTTTAACTTACAATCAACTTAACAAAGCATAAGCACAAGTGAACATTTGTCTTAGCAAGATTACAGAAACCAAATTTTTTGATAAATGTAGATTTTTTCTTTAAAATAACCGATAAACACTCTACCTTTAAAAATCTCTTACCGTCTGGTTGTAAGCGTTTTAAAGGGTCTACATTACAATACATGTACTAAAAGTTTAACCGAGCACAAAAACTCTTAAATATCCGTAATGAAACACCATGTTCTTTCACCATGTAGCAGATTTCGATTCAAATGGATTTTCTGATTTAAGCTGTATACAAATGCTACAGTTTAATGTTTTTTGAAGTTATAAGTGACACTTTTAATTTTTTGATCACAGAATAATTTGCATATTTTATTTATCTTATTTAACTTATTCATTTGCATAATATTTGCTTTTTAAAGCTGTCAAGACTTTTTTTACTCTATTCATATAATTGTTGATACATGTATCTCCGAAGGAATGATGAGATGAATACCCGTCTATGAAGTAACAGAATAGATTTCTAAAATTCCACTTTTAATTTTCTTTATGTGAATATAGCTTTCTTAAAATTATTTAAGTTCTTTCCTTAGTTGAGGCGCGAAATGGAGAACATGAACGCAAAAGGTTCGGTCCATTTTCAATGTAATTACCAACTTTCATTCCTGGGGATATATGGAACGCTCATATAGTGAAGGTACCTCGTGGATCTTACATTATACATTATCACGACTTCAAATATTGTTTTTCTCCTTATCAAGATTTTTTTCAAAATTACCATTTAAGGATTACTTTTTTCAAATTCTTAAAACATTATCCCTCCAGCAAGTTGTATAAAGCTTGATAAATTATATAAAATTATGAATGATTACATTATATGCTTCAGATGTTGCAGGTAAAGTGTTCTTTATGTACTTGAAATACTTCGCTGCATTTTATCTATGTCAGTGTTCATTTTTTAATAGATAAAAATGATATCTATTGGTATCTTCTTCATTTAAACATGAAAGCCGGTTTTCTTTGTTAACCCACTTACCCAAAATTAAAGTGCAAGTTAGATATGTTCGGGCATGAAATGTAAAATCAAAATATTCACGCTCGTAATTTACCATTGTTAATAGCTTGACTTTAACGACATACGATGTACGAGGGACAACTTCGGTTTTCCTCCAGAAGCACAGAAGGGTTGTCTTTCTAAAATAATACATTGAGCAAGATATTATACAAGGGCTATTCGGAAATTATTGAGACAATTTCATTTACTACATGAAGGAAGGAGATACTTTCATGAAAACTCATCAACAATTTATAAATAAATCACTTGTGCAAAATTTCTTATTACTATGATAAAAAGAAAAGTTTCGGTGAAATGATAAACTTGCATATGTCTATTGACTCGCAGCAGCATCGCTACGTCATTTAACGTCATATCAGCTGGAAATTGTTTCGCTTGTAAAACGATAGGGAGGCATGTATACTTTTTCTTCTTTGTAATTTCATTTGACAGTACAAAAATCGATCAGTCTCTTTTCTAAAACTTCCTTAAAAATGTATGCTGTTGCTTCCTGAGTGTAAAATTTTCATTTGTAGAAAATGATGCCTTAAAATGCAGTGCTGATTTGTGCAACGCAGGTCAATGATATTTTAAAATACCGTAACGACCTTACATGTACTACCATACGTAGTACTAGTAGCTGATGGTCGTCCAGAACTTTTGATTTTACTCTGGTTGAATTTTAAAGAAAAATGCATACCAATAAAATAACAAACCCTAACACATTTTTTCTCTTTGGTATTGTTTTAGCATGTCGTTGAGTCTGCAAAAGAGTTCTGCATTGCGCTACACAAAATTTTAGGTATGTTCGCTGATCCACCCTTGACGTCAAAATCCATTTTTTCGTTCTTTGCAATTTCCTATACCTTGCTTAATTTTTCTATGTTCTTCATATTCCAGATCAAATTTCTAACAAATTTGCATAACATGAATTTGAATGACAGATGAAAAGTTATAACATACACAGAATAATTTTTGGTCTTATTATGGGTCCACGAAGAGTTAGAACGTTGGAGTAACATATTTTCAATATCTGATTTCGGGACTGCTCCGGGTACCCTACTAATGACGCATTTATATACCATTGTACAGAAAATATTTAATATTTGTAAAATAATTTTTGCTTATATCAATTCTGAGTGTATGTCAAATGTATATGCAAATTTTCACCGAAAGACGTTCATTAGAAAGCAAATTATACGCAGTGTCTCAATAATTTTCGAACAGCCCCTCGTAGGTTTAAGCAGTTTAATTGATAAAGTCTACCCAGTACTACATGAGAGGTAAGAAACCAGTACAATGAAAAATTCGCCGATTTAACCATTTGGTAACTTAACTGCTTTAAGTATATATACAGTTTTCCAAAATGATTGGCTAGAGATATATGTCATCATTTATTTAAATGTTTTCAAGTACAGCTCCGTGTAAAAATCATGCAAAGGGTGATTTATGAAGGTTCTCAGAATTTGATGATTTTCCACTCATAGTTTTCTCTCGCGCTTTGAACCATGTATATAAAATTAACATTTTTTTGGTTCATGGTTACCATGGAAACATGGGTAAAGAAATTTCCTTAGCAACCAGCCAATATTCAGCTTGATTAAACAAAACAATCTCTCATCTTTAAGGCACTAATTAAATTTAAAATATCCGTATATCGTTGAACTTTTTCGATATGTATCCGTACATATTTTTTTTCTAATTTAAGGTAAGGTTTGCGTCTCCCTCCAACTTTTATTTTTTTAAATATGCACACATGCCATTTATCAATTTATTCAGGGAGATTAGCTTCATCATTTCATATGATTTTCAAAGATATTGCCCGTCCCATTTTTTTAGTAAAAGACGCCAAATTTAACGTATTTCATATTTCACCTCGAATATTATTTTCATTGAAAAAATTGATTTATTTTATTAATTATCAAACTTTTATAATTAAAATGACCTGAATTAGTATAATTACTGCTTATCTTATTTAAACTTTTAATTTTCCGTCATCAAAAATGTGAAAATTTGGGTAAAATAGAAGATTTTTCAATTTTCCTTGATAAAGTGAAACCGTTGCCATGGTAACAAAAATATAAAAATCAACGTTTTATATATCTTCCGATTCCATCAAAATCCATGAAGTTATTAATTTGATCATTTTCATTAATTTGAACTAAAAAAATATGTATGTCCCCATTATTATTTCCATGGAAACGGGCTATATTATGAGTTCGGAACATAAAAATCAGGCTTTTTCTACACTTTTAAAGGCAACATTGAGATCACCTTGTTATGGTGAATGTTAAAGACTATACGTTATTTTTGATATTGTTTTTAGGCATAAATTGGCCAAAAATATTCAAAATAAAACTCTTTCTGTGCTACATGATGGTCTAAATATTTATTCCAAGGAAGAACTCTAGTATTTATGGCTATCTTTACATCTGAATATTCTGATGAAATTGTCCATGAATTATACTGCAACACCTTTAGAAGTACATGTATATGTATATAAACATACTTCAGAACATGTTGCAACTAAACCAATTAAAATCTTATGAATTTGACCTCATGCTGATTTAGTTATTCCAACATGTAGTAACTTCTAGACATCTTTGTAGCCAAATATCTTTATTCAGTTATGGCTGGTGACTGTCGTTATACATGTATGCCATTTTTTGAGTGAAATGTTGGAAGCATCACATCCAACGAAGCTGCTGTTTTTATAATTAAATGATTTCTAGAAATGCTATCTTTAAAGTAATGTTGGTTTGCCCAGTCTTTTGACTCAGGGTAAAATTTTGGGATCGGTAGGTGAGAAAATCCTCAACAATATTTTTTTAAGGGGGATTAGAGGAATAAAACGAAAAAAATTTGGCTCTGCATTGAAAAACAATTTCAGTCTGGTCATTTTAGTCAGTCTGTTTGGAGAGGCCGACAACCAAACATTTTTTAAAGATGACTTATTTCTACACTTCATGGACATTAGCTCAATCATTGGATTAGGTAGTCTTAGAATTTAAATATAGGATCTCCCATGGTTTGTGGTTTGATATGATTTTTAGCCAACGAGTTGTGTGTTTTCTATCCCCGAGCCTTCAGCGCTTTTTTTTTTTAAATTTATGAATGAATTTTTATCAAAATACATCAAATAAAGTGAAATTTGACAATTAGGTCATTCTCTCCATCATACACATGTATTTGTTTATTTACATTACGTCACGCGGCGTAGGAGTACATAGTGTTGATACGAAAACGATATCACATGAGCTATATCAACGGGATAAAGGGGGAAATATGTGATAAATTGAAATATCAGACAGAACAAAATAAAGATGAATTCTAAGTGACATCAATCATACTTTAATGAGTTTACAGAGTACTTCTGATTTCAAAGATTCTGCAAAATGACATAACACTGTCGTAAATATTTGTCAAGAACAGGGAAAAAGAAACAATGCTACAGTAATAGATACATGTATATCTCCTTGATATCGATGACATAATAATTTAAATATAACAAAATTTTCTCCTTTTTAAAATCAAAATACATAAAAAAATTAACAGATTATAAATGTAAACAATTTAAAATAAACTGCGTGTATTTCTGAAAGATTTTAATTTTAGTAGATTACTAAACTGGTCTTATCATTCCTACTAAATTAACAACCTTGCAATTTCCAGTGTCATGTGTTAAACTGTTACAGTAGATATAATTATACATGTTCACTGCAGCTTTGCATGTATGTATTAAAAACTCATCAGTTTTTATCTTATTTGAGCATATTAGGTTCTGGTAAGAACAAAATTTAATGAATAAAAATATTAATCTTAATTGTTCATGTATTAATTTCCTTGTACTGCAATCATCACACACATATTTTCTAAATATATGGAAAACAGCATATATGTACTAGATAGGGTATAGTTAAACATTAAATTTTCTTCTATAATCTACATGATCTATAGACTATAAAAATATGCATTGGGTATAACAAGTCAGAATTTCTTCTCCAAATCTCCATTGATTTTGCCATGTCTGGTTAAACATCTCAGCTTGATCCATGCATCTAACTTTCTTTAATTAATATTCTTGAGCTGATATGGGATGACCTCTACTTTGATTGATGGCACAAATCTTTTATGGAAACACTGAAGTACCTTTTTTGGTTCTTATCTATTCCAATTAATGACCCATGATCTGAAATCATATGTGTTCATTTTTACAATAACATTTAAAGAATAGCATAAGGAATTGCACTTATTTTCATTCACTCAATGAAATGAATAAATTTCCAATATAATAAATGAAGAATCAATATGAAATTATTATAAAATTTACAAATGCTTGATCAAGAAAATTAGGGCCTAATGTTCTTGTCATGCGCAATCTGTACCTCTTTTTTATTAATTAGAAAATGAGATATTAATTAAATCAAACCTCATTTAAAAAGGTAACTTGAACAATTTAATACCTGTTCCAATAATGTTACAAATATTAGGCCCAAAAAGCAAGGATTTTATTTTTCATAATTTCTTGAATGAATGCATTTTTATTTTTTGGCAATGTTGGGATATTAGTCACATCCTGACATCCTTGTACTGTTTATTCATCGTTTTTAAATCCGTAGTCTGTAGATCATTCATAACTTTTAGTAAAATGAATAGTTAAATAATTACCTGATGAAAATACTGTCAAACTGTCAACATCATCATTGGACCTGGTCAAATGCACCGTGACTTTTCTTCCCTGTTCGGACTGCATATAGCATAATACTTTACAGGATACTCTCACGTCTTTTCTTTTTTCTTTCCCAGTCTCACTTAAAATTTTAGTGTAGTGGTGCAGCGAGAAATACACTACAGCACAATGCGTCAACGACTTTCTTCTGATCGGAATGGTCGTGCAACTTGCCACGTTCCGTTTCGAAAATAAACAAGTCCTCCTTTATTGGTTCATCCACATACATCACGCTAATCTCAAATGCTTCTAAGATTCCTATGCTTTGTTTTTTTTTTATAAGACATTCTCCTGAAAACGACCATTGTTTTTAGTCCTAACAATAAGTGACAACAAACATCAAGTATGACAGAGGAAATTCGTTACCGAGATGCTTAGCATCGCTGGTTTAAAGTCGCCTGTTTCAAACGCTTTGGTGATTCGCAAGAGTTATCTCCCTGTTGACGCAAACTTTACCTTAAACATGTCACGAGACAAACAGCTGATGTATGTGAAGTCGCTTTGGCCGTACTCGGTTGAGACCATCTAATGCATGTATGTAGATGGTCTCAACCGAGTACGGCCAAAGCGACTTCACATACATCAGCTGTTTGTCTCGTGACATGTTTAAATTAGAAAAAAATATGTACGGATACATATCGAAAAGTCCAACGATATACGGATATTTTGTTCACTATGATATTGATTGTGTTTTCTTTAAGACAAATTCTTAACCCGAAAAGTGCTGGGAGCTATTTCTCCATGCCAGGGAAATTTAGCCGACTTATGATAAACTTTGTGCATTTACACTATACGCATTGAACAAATGTAAAACTACGGAAAAAATCAACAGCGCACAACTTGCTCCCAGCATTTTTCAAAATAGTAGGGACAGTAGCCACATGTGTATAAAATATCATATTTTATAATGAAGCGGATATCGTTGAATGTTTGCTATTTGAGATTTTGGAGGGGGTAGTACTTGTGATTGTGGTACCTTTCTGTATGTAATTGCATGACTGCGGCTTTATAAGAGAACTAACAGTTATCAATTAAATAAGACTGTGAAGTCTTGATTAATACATTCAAAAATATGAATCAATTTCAGTCAGATCACACTCATTTAGTTTTCATTTTCATATTTTCAGATCCACTAGTATCATGATCTGCGGCTCAAGTACAGAGAAACTGCGTGTCCAACTAGCCTATCACGTCATATCTGTTAGTACATCAAGATCAAGTCGGCTTTGATTTTACATTCCAATAGTTTTATGATGACAAAATAAGTTACACATTGATTTATATTTACAAAAATTTTAAGAAATCAAAGTATGTAAGACTATATGAAAAAAGATTATTATTATTTATTCGCCGAGATCCATTTGTAAAATTTCACTGTGACGTCATAATCGCATTACTGAGTCTCTGCATACATTGATCTACTACCTTTGGGTAGCCCTTATCCATTTTTTCACGGAGCTTAACTTAAACAATTCATTGTTTTATCTCAAGAAGTGGTCATCTTTGCAGAATTTACAGTTACAGAACGTGTTGTATTATTGTATTGGATAAAAATGGGACAAAGGTCTACAGATATTCAGTGGAAATCATCAATTTCATAGTGTTTTATAAAGCTTGCTCAAACAAGTCACAAAATTAAATTACTCATCTCATCTCATCTTGTACTTAACATATGCATCTTTTGTATGAATTATACAGTTGTGCTATTGTGTTTAAATAATTATATTTTAAGTTTTATAAAACTAGTTTTCCAATACCCAAAGTGAAAAATTGAAGGTCTTTTTAGATCCCTAAAGGGTCTTTATGTTTCCTCAGGCTCCGTAGTCTACTCCATTGTAAACCTTTTTTTCTGTCCATCTGTCTATGAGTGTATACCACTTATTTTTTCCTTTTTTTTATCAAATCAAGTGTAAATATTGAGTTGATTCCTAGTGTAAATGTACCTTGATCAACTTTAAGTTTGCATATTGTAACTAGTTCGTTTGTTTTCTAAATATTTTCCTTTTCAACGCGATTAATATATGTTTTGTTTTTTTTCCACATTCTTTATCTTATTTTTGGTTTTCAATTCTTTGCAGTGAATCTATTCAAAAATAATAAAATAAGAAAATTTAATCTTTTCTTTAAACAGCACCATTCATATAATGCTATATGATTATTTTTAAATAAGAGTGCTCTGTTGGATATTATGGCGTAAACTATAGTCTGACATGTGACATTTCTTACTACTGATATCGCTGCTAATCTGAAGGATGTTCTTATTATCGAATATCTCGTCAATTATCACAGGTATGTTACAGAATAAGAGGTAAGGATATGAAATGCATAAGAGTTAAATGTAAACGAGGAACTCATATGTAGATTTTCCAAAGTGCTCTTCAATGTTCAAGCATAATTTATGATCTGAACAATAAACGATTTTAAAAAAACATTATTTCCCTCCCTCTTATGATCAAGATTGTAATAAATGTTTTGCATGAACTTTTGTAAGAAACAATTATACATAAATGCCAAATATGTTCTTATTTTAATCCTGCTTCTCACGCTGTGCTCGATTAGATGTTCAACAAATTAAAAAAAAATCCATGAAAGATATCAGGACTTTACCTTATAAGTCGATGAATGGTATCTTCTCAAATACATGTAGCTAGACCATCCTTTCCACTTTTAACATTAACACATTTAACAAAGATATACTTTTTAAAAGAAAGTCTTCTTCGAGTTGGAGGTAAAAACAGAAGTCTTGTAAAGAGCCCCCTTAGTTCTGGTCTCGTTTTGAACTGGCTAATACCAGAATGGTAACTGCTAAATTTAGAGAATTAGACAAACAGACTTACATACTACTACTTCTCGTGTGATTTATTAATGCATCATTTTTTTTTTAATTTATTTAAATGACTTATTATAGGGCATCTACTTTGATATCCGCAACATAGCAAACATGAATGGAAACAAAGACAAAGACAATTACATAAAAGTCATATACGCTGTTTGAACGCCGAATTTTGTGTGAAACAACATGCTTAATAATTTAAAACACATGAAGTATAATGAAAAATAATAATTTCCACAAAATTATATTATAGATGTCGTTGTAATAACAAAACAATAAAACATATCTAGGAATTAAGAATTCAGTCTTTTCATGAATATTGATAAAGGAACTGCGTAAACAGTAGGCCTATATATAGAAACACATGTCCACGGGAAATCACAGACAATGATGTATGTTGTATTTTGACAACAATCATTAATATAAGGTCAATATTCGTCATAACAGAGAAGGTGGTTGATACTGATTCATACATTAACAGATAAGTACCATTAAGAGTAAGACGCTTGCCATCCACGTCAAAAGTGAGTAGTATCTCAAACGGCCTACATGTACCTTGTTTTCTTTACACCATGTGCAATCTAAAAGTAGCGACAGCGTCACATGATTGATATATTTAAAAATAGCTATTTTTCTTTCCTTGCAGGATATATAATAAATAAATATTATTTGATAACTTTGCAACACGTTTAATTTTAATGGTGTAATTAACAGTATTTTCGTTACTTTTATTGATAAAACAAATTATATCAATTTCCATTTTATTTCCGTATTTTAACTGGCACAAGTTGTAGCGCGTATACTTTTAACAAAAACATCGGAACGGTCAACGATATATCGTAATGCAAAAAGGATAAAAAGACTCTCTTTTTTACCTTCGTTAACTGAAGCTCAAACAATACTACTTAGCAATAAAACTGACTTTGTTGGAGAAAACACTTTTTCTTTTCCATTTATTTTGTGTTCCATCATTCTACTCAAAGGTAGTTTGACATTGCAATATGTTCATAATTACAAGCATGCTACTCCATGTTGTATCGATTAGTTTTCTCCAAAAATCAAGGGATTACAAGGCGAGAAAAAAATCAATTTGAAAATGCCTATACGCAAACGGACAGAAAATATGTAAATATGGGTAACTCTCGATACCTCGATGTCCGCTGGACCAAGGAAAATCTTCGAGAGATCAAGAGTTGGAGTTTTCCAGAGTCCGGATTTTTCCGGGTTTGTTTGACACGTTTTAAAATTAGTCATACCGGATGTGATGATTTTCATGCAGTCCTTACCTTTTACCCGTATTTTTAACAAATCAAATATATGTTTTCGTATTCAAGATGAATATTAATTGAACTGAGTAAAGCAAAAAATGTACATCGTCAGTTCGTGTATTTTTATTTCTTTTATCATACGGATATCATTCTCCTCATTCGTTATATGAAAACGGCATTTACCATCGTCGTGTGGTACATAACATGGTGACATTTCTAAAGTGGCAAACATGTGCATCAACGAAATTCTGTATGAGTTTGTCCAACAAAAGTCGTCAAATTCACAGCGAGGCTGTTTCTGAATTTTCATATTACGTTTAACTTTGAAACTGATTCGAAATAAAAATTTAATTCATTAACTGTTTCGTCTCGTAATCTGCCATTGTGTAACAATTTCTCAGCGACACTACATTTCTGAATTATCGTATTACAGACTATGGTTATTATTTTGATAGCATATAGACACCATAAGATTAATTATTAATCAATTACCACATTGCAGAATAAGTGTTACCTGAATAAACATCCCGTTTCACGAGACCCGTGTCTTCTGCCTGGGGTCATTAAATGTCCAATTAAAGTTGCTAATTATGTAACTTTGTATATGAATAGCCACTTCGAGATATCAAAAGTGAATTTCAATAGAATATTCAAAGCGGGACTGCAATTTTACTTCGAGGTATCTAGGGTTTCGAGAGATCAAAAGATCGAGAAATCAAGAGAAAATTTGTTTAGTTATATAGGGACCGTAGACTCACTTCGAGCGATCAAGAACTTGAAGAGATTGAAGTTTGAGCCATCAAGAGTTACCTGTACTAGATATTTTCAACATTGTGATATATTTCACGAAAATGGACATTAATCTTTGTCTCCAAAAGACAGTAAAGCATCATTTGAATCGTTGAGTACCTTGTAGAAGGTCATGATCAAGACAAAAACTATGACAATGTTGCTGGTGAACTTTGACAGCGTACAATGTATTTATAGATGAAAAATTCAACACAGCATAACTCTTAAGTACATGGAAAGATCTTCATATAAGTGAAGTCGCCTGCGTGTCGCAGTGGTTAGAGCGTCTGCTCTACAGTCGCGAAGTAAGGAGTCAATCCTTACATGGCAGGTTTAAATCCTACTGTGGGACGTTGAGATCGGTCAATCGGATGAGACCAAATTAACTGAAGTCCCGTGTCACATTAGGTGCTGGCACGAAAAAGAACCCTCCCTGCTCAATGGCCCTAAGTGCCGAGTGTAGGACAAAATTTGCAGCTTTCCACCCGCAAGTGATGGCGTCTCCATGTGAGTAAAAAAACATTCAACAATATATAATCAATCAATCATGCAATTAAAAGATTCTCAAATGGGACAGAAAGAAACAAATTCAATCATTTAAAAACATGCACATGTATGCTACACCTTCAAAGATGATCATATTTTGTTTATAGCATTTTTGTTTGCATTTCTATTATTTTTTCTTTTTTGTTTTGTTCAGTTTTTTTTATTCAAGAATTGTGTCACACCCTCGCGTAAGATGCGTGGGCTTGTCAGTAAAGCCACTAGGGTGGACTATTAAGTAAATGAAGATGAAGCCGCTTTACGATTTACAGACCTTTATTTCTCGTCGGATCGGACAGTATCAAGGATAGGCGCGTCCCGATTCCAACTCTCCGAATGTTAACAAAAATTTGTATTTGTTTTTTTTTTCGAATTTGGGGAATTCTCGTAGAAGGTAGGGGAATCAAATGGTAGAACTCGCTTGGCTGTGAGAGGGGGTCGTACCGGTTATCTGCACCTCTTATCACAACCTCGCGTAAGATGCGTGTGCTTGTCAGTAAAGCCACTAGGGTTGAATAATTGAGTAAATGAAGATAATGTCGCTTTACGATTTACAGACCTTTATTTCTCGTCGGGTCGGACAGTATCAAGAACAAACGCGTCCCGATTCCAACTCTCCGAATGTTAACAAAAATTTGTATTTATAGACAAGATTGATAATTGACAATTCTGAGTAACATATGACATGAGTTAATTTGATTTACAAATAGAGTTGAAGATTATGATTTTAAATAAACAATAATTAAGTCAAACAAAGCACAGTCCATTTGGTCAAATCACTCATGGCTAATTGAGATAATTAGACATGCTAAAGTAGATACATCTGACTGATTTAAGCAATTATGACAAATTCATTAAATTAAATAACAGATATAGAATTTTGAATTGAAAATATCCAAAGTAATTGTCAAAATGTCCGATGGTACATTTTCATCTGTGACAATTGTATACAAATACATGTCTTTACGATAGCTTTCTTATGTGTACTATGTTAATTCTTCATAATAATCCAAGATTATTAATCTCTTTTCCATGTATTTTATCCGTACTTGCTTTTATTTTAAAATGTAAATCCAAAGTAATTATATGTATCAAAATATTCTAAGAAGGTGCAGATTTTTTACTCCAAAAATTAGATTAGACCTCTGACAGTCATATGTTGACATACATGTTATCTATGCAACAATTAAAAACACTAGTACTTTTAAAGTACATGTACCAGTCTACATAAAAATCAGACAAAGGGTGATATACATGTATGAAGGTTCTCAGAATTTGATGATTTTGCACTCATAGATTTATTTTGAAGTATGAACAATGTATGTAAAATGAATAATTTTTTGAGTTATGGTAACCATGATAACCCGGCCAAAGAAATTATGATTTTCAGTGTTGAAGGACAAAAAATCTTTGAGGCTTAAAATAACACGTAAATACCCTAAAAATTATTCTTACTTATGAGTGTTTTTAAAGATACACATTGTCACAATCAAAGTTGATTTTGTTACATGTTTATTTGTTTTTCTTTTATTAGTATTGCCCTGCGTTGAGCCTTATTTGTATTTAGTGTTTATCCTGCAAGGAGCCCCATTGTAACGCTCAGGTGATTTAAATATTTGGCCAGTAGCTATATAAGGTGATGTCAGGTTTGTCTTGGGTAGCGCACGTTTTCCTTGACCAGTGAAAGTAGTTTCACAGTTATGTCCATGGAGGGTTAGGTAGTTTTTCGTGGTAACTGAATCTCCAATCAGGGTAAGTGTAATTTACTTACATTTATTATATTAAAAAGTAATGCAGTATTATGTTAATTGAGCTTATTCTATTTTTATCCACGAGAAAGTGTTTGAATTGTATACGGGAATTTTACCACGTGCACATGCCGTGAGTTTAAGCGTAAAGTAATGATATTAGTTTATTACTCAGAGTGTAACGTTACATTGTATTATTATTTTGCTTTGCGAAGCGGTGTGATACATGTTAGTTAAAACTGTATGTTTAAACAAGTATATGTGTAAACATTTATGTTATGTTGTAAGGCAGCCCGTTCGGGGTCAAGCTTATTATGTCTACGCATATTTGTTGAAGGTCCCTATTGATACATGTACGTTAGTATGACTTGGTGCTGTCGGCGGAGGCAACCTAAGGGCGTGGTACGCTGGGCCGAGACCGTGAGAGAGGAAACGTGGTTTCCCGGATTTGGCAGCATTGCAGACGCTTAAGACGCGTGGGATAGGCGCGGGACGTCGAGGACGTGGTGGCATTTGGTGTAAGGGCGTGGTACCCGTAGGTCATAGACCGTTAAACACAGGAGGCGGGGACGGATATAGGAACGTGATTTCAGGATGGACACTGATAGACTTTTTGAAATTCTTTAATTTTCATTTTGTATATTTGTACATATTTGTTTTTATGTTATATATATAAAATTGTAAATAGAAAAATAGTTTTGTTATCACTGATCAAGCTTAGGGTGTCGTGACAAATGGTGTCAGAAGTGGGATTTTGATGTTAGCTTTGATCAGTGATAGTGTTTGTTAAAGAATGGTTTTGTGTAATTTAGATTGAACGTTGGAAAAAAATATTGTAGTATTTTCTTGTGTTGAAGTTATAATAATATTTTTTTATTGTACTGTTGTAGAGAGACGTTCAGAGAAAAGCTAAACGACCCTGAGAGGAGAGGACGTTACCATGAATTAGTTTGTATTATGAAGGTTTGATTTCGATTTAGTTCAGTTTTCCTGGAGTGATATTTTGCTTTGCTATTTTTGTGTCAGTTTATGTTGTTTGATAGTTGGTTTATTAACTGGCGATTTTTTTTAGATGGATTTGTTAAAAGAGCTGACTGCATATGGTCAAAGTTTGGAGTTGACAGGAGCGGATCTTCAGAGGTTCATCCGTGAACAGCAGGCACATCTGCGAGAACTCAGAGTTGAGCAAAGAGAGAGACAAAAGGAGGATAGAGACTATGAATTGAAGAGAGAAGCGTTGGAAGTAGAGAAGCTCCGTCTAGAAGAAAAGAAATCACTAGATACATTGGAAAGTAAGTACCAAGCTAATGTACAAGAACTTAAATACCAGTTGAATTTGAAAGAGACAGAATCTTAAGGTGCTACGTCAGTCATATCTGATGGTTCATTAGCCAAGGTTCCTAAAATGTCATACTTTGATGAGGTTAAAGATGACATAAACTCTTTCTTAGACGATTCGAAAGATACGCTATAGCACAGAAGTGGAACGAAGGAATGTGGGCCGTGAACTTAAGCGCATTACTTCAAGGACGAGCTCTTGATGTCTTTGCCCTACTCCCACAAGAAAAGGCTCTGGATTATGCAGCCCTTAAAACAGCTTTGCTGAGGAGGTTTGAGAAAACAGAGGGCGGTTTTCGAGAATATTTCCGTAGGTGTAGACCAGAGGTAGGTGAAACCTTTTCACAATTCGCAGTTCGTTTAGGAAGTTATCTAGATAGATGGATTGAGTTTGGAAAAGTTAACAAAAATTACAACGGACTATATGACTTAGTTTTACGAGATCAGTTCATATCAATCTGTAATAGAGACTTATCGTTGTTCCTAAAGGAGCGTATTCCAAAAAGTATTGAAGAGATGTGTATGTTAGCGGATCAGTTCAAAGAGGCACGTCATGTAAACATATTAACTTTAGTTTCTTCTAGCAAAAAGGAAACGACATTTGAAAACAGAAATCCAGTTGCAGCAAGAGATCAACGCAGCCAGAAGGAGCAAGTGCCGCCGAAGACTAATGGTCAGTCCTTTTCACAACAGAAGAAGACAGGGAAGGATATTCGATGCTACAAATGTTCCAGGCTAGGACATATAGCCTCGCAGTGTAAACAGTCATCAAGTAAGAATCAAAGCTTTGCGGTGAAAGCGGATGCGTCAAGTGAGTCAGGAAGCAGTTTGAAGGAACACAGAGAATCAGGCAAGTGCTCTGCTTTTACATCTATAACATCAACTTCAACATTTTCAATGGCAAATTCGTCAGACTTATTAACTACATCAGCTTGCAGTGTAGCTAATTTCTCACATCAGATGCCTGTTTGTGTTGGTGAAATTAATGATCAGTCTGTTCAAGTACTTAGAGACACGGGATGCAATGGTGTAATAGTGCGTAGGAGTCTTGTCTATGATGATCAACTTACTGGAGACCATCAAGTGTGTGTTTTGGCGGACGGATCCAAAATTGAAACCCCTATCGCAAAGGTGAATGTTGACACTCCGTATTTCGTAGGAGAAGTGAATGCGTGGTGCCTAAATGCTCCATTATATCCTTTGATTATCGGAAACATTCCGCATGCTAGAGATCCTCACGATCCGAACAAGGACTGGAAGCCTAGTGTTGTGAATGCTGTAGTGACTAGACAACAGAAACGCAGGGAAGGTAAGAAGATAAAACCTCTTTCTGTTCCAGAAATAATAGGATCTGAAGTTTGTCCAGAGGATATGTTAAAAGCACAGGAAGAAGACGAGACGCTGAAGAATCTTAGAGCTTTGGTTGGAAAGGAAACCAACGGCAACAGAGTGAAGTACATTTTGAAGAAAGGTATGCTGTTTCGAGTTTTCCAGTCAGAGAAAGTCGAGAATGGTAAGCAGTTTACTCAACTAGTTGTTCCTAAGAAGTACAGAATGAAAGTTTTATCACTTGCACATGAGTCTTTAATGGCAGGTCATTTAGCTACATCAAGGACAATTGATAAAGTGCTAGCTGAGTTTTATTGGCCAGGAGTCCAGGCTGACGCAAGACGGTTTTGTCGATCATGCGACATATGTCAGAGGACTACTCCTAAAGGTAGGACAACTAAAGTTCCAATGAGTGTTATGCCGATCATAGATGAGCCATTCAGACGAGTAGCAGTTGATCTGGTGGGACCAATACAGCCAATGACAGATAACGGTAATCGTTATATTTTAACTTTAGTTGACTTTTCAACACGCTATCCAGAAGCGGTTGCACTCAAAGGTATAGAAACTGAAAGAGTAGCTGAGGCATTAGTAGATATATTTTGCAGAATCGGAGTTCCGAAAGAGATGCTGACAGACATGGGGACACAGTTTACTTCAGAGTTGATGGGTGAAGTAAGTCGTTTACTTTCGATGAAACAGTTATCCACGACACCCTATCACCCGATGTGTAACGGCTTGGTGGAGAGATTTAATGGTACCCTGAAGCAGATTCTTCGACGACTGTGTTCAGAGCGGCCGAAAGACTGGGAAAAGTACCTGTCAGCAGCACTTTTTGCGTATCGAGATGCCCCACAGGAGAGCTTGGGATTTTCGCCATTCGAATTGGTATACGGACACAGAGTCAGGGGTCCGATGAGAATCCTACGAGAGCTTTGGACAAAAGAAGAGACGGATTCTGAGGTGAGAAGTACTTATCAATATGTTGTTGATCTAAGAGAACGCCTAGAGTCTACTTGTCAGTTGGCCAGAGAGAATTTAGAGAAGTCATCCGAACGTTACCGAGCACACTACAACAAGAAGGCTAAAAACAGAGACATGTCAGTAGGTGAGAAGGTGCTTGTACTTTTACCAACAGATAGCAACAAATTGTTAATGCAATGGAAAGGTCCTTTTGAGATAGTGAAGAAATTGGGGAAAGTTGATTATAGAATAGACATGAACGGCAAAATTAAGACATTCCATGCAAATATGCTCAAGTTATATTTTGACAGGAAAGAATGTTGTGTTGATGCTGGTATCTTAGGTGTCGCTAGTGCAGCTATGGTGGATGTTGAAGAAGACGATTCAGTTGACGACAGTGATCTGATAGATTCAACACTACCCACTTCGAAGGAGAAACCCAGTGATGTCAAAGTAAGTGATGAACTGACAATAAGTGAACATGAACAAGTGAAATCGTTACTTGAAGAGTATAGTGATGTGTTATCAGATATTCCAGGATGTACGACATTGGATGAGCACTATATAAAGTTGACGAGTGACAAGCCTGTGCGATCCAAACCATACCCTTTACCTTTTACAACTCGTGATGAAGTGTGCGAGGAAGTAAGAAACATGCTAAAGTCGGGAGTGATTGAAAGTTCGAACAGTCCATATTGTTCACCCATTGTGATTGTGAAAAAGAAAGACGGTGCAAATAGATTTTGTATTGACTTCAGAGCAATCAATAAAATTACAGTGTTTGATGCCGAGACTATTCCAAACATAGACGATGTATTTGTACAGTTAGCAGGTTGTAAATATGTTTCCAAGTTTGATTTGTGCAAAGGGTATTGGCAACTTCCTTTGGCAGAGTCTGCAAGAGAAATAACGGCGTTCCAATCACCTCTTGGACTCTATCAATTTAAGGTTATGCCGTTCGGGCTAGTGAATGCTTCTGCTAGTTTCACCCGTTTAATGAGAAAGTTATTAGCAGGGATGCAATCAATTGACAATTTCATTGATGATGTGATTATTTATACTAGAACTTTTCAGGACCATTTGATGGTGATAAAGGAGTTCCTACAAAGATTGCGGGCAGCTAACTTAACAGCCAAGCCAAGCAAATGTTTCATTGGATTCAGCAGTATAGAATGTTTGGGATACATTGCAGGAAAAGAGGAACTCAGACCAATTCCAGATAAGGTCGAAGCAATCCAGAACTGTATAAGACCTACAACAAAGAAACAAGTAAGATCTTTTCTCGGTTTGGTCGGGTTTTATCGTAAGTTTATTCCCCATTTTTCAGCTGTTGCCGCACCATTATCCGACCTGACGAAAAAGGGACAGCCAAACAAAGTTGTGTGGGGAGAGACTCAGCAGAACGCTTTCATCACCCTGAAATCAGCACTAATGGTAACGCCAGTACTAAAGCTGCCGGACATCAACGAAGAATTCATCTTGCAAACAGACGCATCAGATGTTGGCATTGGAGCGGTTCTTCTCCAGTATGAGAATGGTATCAAGAAACCCGTTGCTTACGCCAGTAAGAAACTTACAGCGCAGCAAGTTAAGTATTCTACGATCGAGAAAGAATGTTTTGCTATCATATGGGCAGTTCAGAAATTTCAGAGATATTTGTACGGAAAACAATTTATGTTGGAGACAGACCATCAGCCGCTGATTTATTTATCTCAATCTAAAGTGCTTAATGCAAGACTAATGAGATGGTCCTTACTTTTGCAGCCTTACAGGTTCCGTATTGTGGCGATTAAAGGATCAGAGAACGTGGGAGCCGATTGTCTAAGTAGGCTGTAGGATTTGAGTGAGACATTATGAACATTGTAGTTTTGTACATATGTTTTTTGTTGTTGTTGATTGTGAGTTTTGCACAAGTTCAGTGAACTTTCTTGAATTGGGGAGGTTATGTCACAATCAAAGTTGATTTTGTTACATGTTTATTTGTTTTTCTTTTATTAGTATTGCCCTGCGTTGAGCCTTATTTGTATTTAGTGTTTATCCTGCAAGGAGCCCCATTGTAACGCTCAGGTGATTTAAATATTTGGCCAGTAGCTATATAAGGTGATGTCAGGTTTGTCTTGGGTAGCGCACGTTTTCCTTGACCAGTGAAAGTAGTTTCACAGTTATGTCCATGGAGGGTTAGGTAGTTTTTCGTGGTAACTGAATCTCCAATCAGGGTAAGTGTAATTTACTTACATTTATTATATTAAAAAGTAATGCAGTATTATGTTAATTGAGCTTATTCTATTTTTATCCACGAGAAAGTGTTTGAATTGTATACGGGAATTTTACCACGTGCACATGCCGTGAGTTTAAGCGTAAAGTAATGATATTAGTTTATTACTCAGAGTGTAACGTTACATTGTATTATTATTTTGCTTTGCGAAGCGGTGTGATACATGTTAGTTAAAACTGTATGTTTAAACAAGTATATGTGTAAACATTTATGTTATGTTGTAAGGCAGCCCGTTCGGGGTCAAGCTTATTATGTCTACGCATATTTGTTGAAGGTCCCTATTGATACATGTACGTTAGTATGACTTGGTGCTGTCGGCGGAGGCAACCTAAGGGCGTGGTACGCTGGGCCGAGACCGTGAGAGAGGAAACGTGGTTTCCCGGATTTGGCAGCATTGCAGACGCTTAAGACGCGTGGGATAGGCGCGGGACGTCGAGGACGTGGTGGCATTTGGTGTAAGGGCGTGGTACCCGTAGGTCATAGACCGTTAAACACAGGAGGCGGGGACGGATATAGGAACGTGATTTCAGGATGGACACTGATAGACATTTTGAAATTCTTTAATTTTCATTTTGTATATTTGTACATATTTGTTTTTATGTTATATATATAAAATTGTAAATAGAAAAATAGTTTTGTTATCACTGATCAAGCTTAGGGTGTCGTGACACACATTTATTGTATTCTAATAATGTAATAAAAAATATTTAGGTCTTAAGTCAGTTCTGTGGTAGAAGGTACACATGTTTTATAAGTTTTGCTGATTCAGCATTTTTCGTGATTTTGGCAATATTGAAGGCCAAATTTTGAAACTGGCCAGATTAATACAGTTGTTGCATGTATCTCACATAAAAGAACAGGTATTTCTCTTTTAGAATTTGAAGTCAAATCCATGGGCCCTTTTGAAAATCGAATCTGTTGCCTATCAACAAAAATGGGCTTTTTGATGCATAAAATGAGAAACAATGTAAAAAGTTTACGGAAAAATCAAATGAACAGTTTATGATAAACGAGATAATTAAAAATTTTAAAATATTTTAATCTTAAGATAGTATAATTAAATCTTGTCTCCCTTACACATTATTGAATATTGCATAATTCTTTATCTCCATAGCAACGCCAGGTTCTCCACAGCAGCAAGGCACATAGAGCTAATTTTGGCGTTTATTCGTGTAATCTTATTCAGACTTTTTCAAAATGACTCAGAAAAATCCGGTTGAGCAAAATTGACAATGAAATGTTGGTTTTATTATTGTTATTTTTTTTTTGGGTATTTAATCAACCCACATGGTAAGGATTCAGTGTACATGAAAACTAACATGGTAAGGATTCAGTGTACATGACAACCAAAGTTAGTCTCCTGTAAACAGATTTGACTTTGTGATTGTATTGTTTGTCATGGAATTGGATATTCAAGTAATCTGCTGATAATTGCATGGTGATACATGTAGTTCGTAAAGACTTTAAAATGTTGTATCACGTTATTGAATATTGTTCAATGACTTATTTCCATAGCAACAACACCACTCCCCTAGCAACGACACAAAGAAAGTTTGTCAAATATTCATGTTACCTGTTAATCGTTATCTACATCACGTCATGAAGAATAACATGATGTTGAAATGTTTGTTTTTCAAAAGTATTTTTAACTCGTTTAATCTATAACAATTAATTCTAGCACATAGCAAACAATGTTACATTTTCAGTATGGGATACTCTGTAGCCGTTATTCGTTATATTGAACGATTAGGCACTCGTCACAGATTTCTCAGAAAGTATTGCAATGTATGAAGTAATTCCTCATAAAAAAATAGATAAATAAAATGAATAATGCTACTATGGAAACATTTCCAATAATATTTCCAATTGAATAGGTAGATCAGGTTTTAATTATTCTATTGATACTTGTCATAGATTGGAGAGTTTTTTTTCAAACGAAAAGAACCGTTCGCGGTAGCTCAAAGGTAGCACTTGTTGCGTCCCACAGTGGGATTCGAACACACGACGTAAGGATCAGCTCCTTTCTTCGTGTTTCTAGAGAAGACGCTTTATCCACTGTTGCATGAGGGCGACGCGGCAAATTAAAATAAATATGAAAATAAGAAAAGTCGCATTGCACTCAGTTACGGTTATTTACGTAAAATTCAATTTTACACCATTTGAAAGAAATATTGCTAGATGTCCAAAACTAGATCAAATACAAATGAATTTAAAACATGGCTAGTCACACAAGTAGAAACTTTATTTTTGTATATTGTTTGGTGAGATTTGCATTAATGTAGTGTATTTCTAAAATTTTGCAAACCAGACACGTAGTATCGTTTTTAAAAGAGGGGAAGGGCCAACCAGAGAATTTTTTTTCACTTACCTGAAACAAAAATTGCGAATCAAAAAAACACAAAAAACAAAAAAAAACCCCAAAAATTGCCCAAACTCGAAGAAGTTCCTATTTCGGGGGGGGGGGGGGGGGGGGGGGGGGGG
>PRKT01001293.1:83204-98907 GCA_003671525.1 Saccostrea glomerata | reverse complement strand
TAAAACTTTGATTCCCCATTGTGGCCCCGCCCTTCCCCCGGGGGTCATGATTTGAACAATTAAGAATCTACACTACCCCAGGATGCTTCCACGTAAGTTTCAGCTTTACTGGCCAAGTGGTTCTTGAGAAGATTTTTTAATGACCCAACCCTATTTTTCTCTTTTCTTGATTATCTCCCCTTGCGAGGGGATATGTCCCTTTATTTTGATAATTATAATTCCCCTTCACCCAAGGATGCTTTGTACCAAGTTTGGTCAAAATTGGCCCAGTGGTTCTTGAGAAGAAGTCGAAAATGTGAAAAGTTTACAGACGGACAGACAGACGGACGGACAGACAGACGGACGGACGGACGACGGACAAAATGTGATCAGAAAAGCTCACTTGAGCCTTCGGCTCAGGTGAGCTAAAAACTATAACCTTGGAGATATCTATTGAACGGTACGGCCTAGGGCTTTCAAACTTCACATATTTAATCCTTGTATAAACAGGCTTCATTGGATATCAAGAGCTTTGACCCTTTGACCTTGGAGTTATACCTACTTTTAAAAAATAAACCTGACCATAACTTTTAAAAGGTAAGAGCTAGTGCTTTCACACTTCACATAGATAATACTTGTGACAAGACCTTTCATTTGATATCAAGACCTTTGACCCTTTGATCTTGACCTTAGACTTTGACTTACTTTTAAAAAATCTTAACCTCAGCCATAACTTTAGGTTAGTGCTAGAAATTCCATATTTCACATATGTATTCTTTGTAATAAGAGTATTTATTGGATACCAATAACCTTGACCTTTTGACCTTGACCTTGGTGATTTCCGGACTTATGAAAAAACATTAACCCTTGACAATAACTTTTGAAGAGTAAGGGCTAGGGGTTTCATATTTCACACGTAGTTCTTAGGCCTTTCATTCAATACCAATAACCTTGATCTTCTGACCTTGATCTTGGAGTTTAACTTACTATTAAAATCTTTTTGGCCATAACTTTTGAATGGTTATGACTAGGGCTTCAATACTTCAAGCATGTGATTCTTTGTGGAAAGACCTTTCATTGGATACCAATAACCTTGACATTCTGACGTTGATCTTGAAGATTTCTGTACTTATGAAAAAACTTAAGCTTGCCCTCAACTTGGGAACAGATGGTGATAGTGCTTTCATGTATTTCCAGTTAGGAGACCCTACTATGGGTACCAATATATTAAATTTGCATCTAAGAAAAGTTTATCTTCACTATGTTGCCATATGTGGGCATCAGTGTTTCACAAACACATCTTGTTTCTATGGGTATGAGAGGATAACATAAGTATAATTGGATTTCCAGTTTCTTACTATCATGGTTGAATAATATACTATAAAACAAGATGTGTTTGTGAAACACTGATGCCCCCATATGGCAACATAGCAAAGATTAAACTTTTCTTAATGCAAATTTAATTAATTGGTACCGAAATAGGGCATTATCACTGGAAAACAATTGTGAAATTTGAAGGCCAATGTTAAAGTTTTTTCAATAAGTACAAAAATCGTCAAGGTCAAAAGGTCAAGGTAATTGGTATCCAATGAAAGGTCTTTTCACATAAAATACTTATGTAGAGTATGGAAGCCCCAGCCCTAACCATTCAGAAGTTATGGCCAAGGTTAATTTCCTTTAAAAGTAGGTCAAACTCCAAGGCCAAAAACAAAGTGAAAAGTTCTTGTTATCAAATGAAAGTTCTTGTCACAAGGATTAAATACAAAAAGTATAAAAGCACTAGCCCTAACCCTTTAAAAGTTATGGTCAAAGTTTGCTTTTTTAAAGTAGGTCAAACTCAAATGTCAAGGTCAAAGGGTCAAAGTGCTTGGTATCCAATGAAAAGACTCATCACAAGAATTACATATATGAAGTATGAAAGTCCTATCCCCTACCGTTCAAAAAGTTATGGCCAAGGTTAAAGTTTTTTCACAGGTACGGAAATCTACAAGGTCAAGGTCAAAGGGTCAAGGTTGTTGGTATCCAATGAAAGGTCTTTCAACAGATAATACATATGTGAAGTAAAAATGTCCTTGTATCTAATGTTCAACAGATATGGCCAAAGTAAAAGTTAAAATTTTCATGTAAAAGTGGGTGAAACTCCAAGGTCAAAAAGTCAAAAGGTCAAATTGGTGGTGCCCAAAGAAAGGTCTTGTCGCAAAAAATAAAAATGTGAAATATGAAAGTTATGGCTTCACTAAATCAAAAGTTATGGGCAAGGTTTAGGTTTTTACGGACAAACAGACAGAGAGAGAGAGACAGACGGACGGACACGACAAAAACTATATACCCCCGAAACTTCGTTTACGAGGGCATAATGACAGCTCACCGCATCGAGTATTGTTAATGTGTTGGACTTCAGAGTTTAGGACAAAAAAAATTAAATTATGTGTCAAAATAAAAATTATCTTCTCACAGTTCTGTATTTATTTTATACAATTTTTCTGACTACTGAGTATTTATTTTCAACGGCCAATCGATTATCTTCCAAGATAGAATTTCTTTGTAAGACAATGCCATTGTCATTTGATTTTATTAATTTTTTCAGTTTAAAATATTTAAATACAATCTGGTAGATTTTGGCTTTTATAGAGAAAATACCTAATTCAATTTTTGTTGCTATGATGCCTTTTCACCTAAGATTTTTTCCAAGATAATTTTTTTTTTCAAAAGGAGTTTTATCGAAATTATTGGGATTTGTACTAAATTAATTATCCAACAAGACTGAATTGAAAAATGCGGGGTAGCTTTACGGTGACACACCATAGATTAAGTTTTATATATATATATATATATATATATATATATATATATATATATATATATATATATATATATATATATATATATATATATATATATATATATATATATATATATATATATATATATATATATATATATATATATATATATATATATATATATATATATATATATATATATATATATATATATATATATATAAATTTTGACCATGTAAAATGAGTTGTGCTGATCAAAGCATGCGTGTATGTCTAAGGCCGGTTTACACTATGCATCTAAACTCATGCCTTTATTTTGTCTCATGCACCTTCTTATTTACACTATGTGTCTTGATGCATGCATCTTTAGAATACTTTGTAAAGATGAAATTTATCTTCTAATTTCATTTCAAAATGAACAAATCAATCTTAATTTCCTTTTTATGAAAAATCTTGGAAGATAAAATTTAAATTTATTCCAAAACAAAAACTCCTCTATAGTATAATAATCAAATTAGTTTTAGCTCAACTGAACCGAAGGCTCAAATGAGCTTTTCTGATCACATTTTGTCCGGTGTCCGTCTGTCTGTCTAGCTGTCTGAAAACATTTCACATTTTCGACTTCTTCTCAAGAACCGCTGGGCCAAATTCAACCAAACTTGGCACAAAGTATCCTTAGGTAAAGGGGATTCAAGTTTTTTCAAATGAAGTGTCACGCTCTCATTCAAGGGGAGATAATTGGGAATTAATGAAAATTTGGTGGTGTGTTATAAAAATCTTCTCAAGAACCACAGTGCCAGGAAAGATGAAACTTATTGGGAAACATCCTCAGGTAGTGTAGATTCAGGTTTGTTCAAATCATGACCCCCGGGGGTTGGGCGGGGCCACAATGGCCCACCTAAATTTTAAATAGAAATATATAGGGAAATTCTTTAAAAATCATGTTCTCAAGAACAGCAAGCAATAGTTCATCATATTTATATGGAAGCATCCTCAGGTAGTGTAGATTCAAGTTTGTTCAAGTTTGTTCAATCCAAGATGCAAGTGTCAAGATGCATAGTGTAAACCGATTTAAACACATGCATCTTTTTTTTTGTAGAGAAGATCGATTTCATCCCAGGACATTTCATTTTCAACAGTTAATTACAGAAATGACAGCATTTTTGTGGCACTTTTAATAAATAGATACGGTTCACGGTAGGTGCAAAACTGTAGCTCTCCGAAAAAATATATATATATTGACAAACCGGAGAGCTACATGCAATGCCACCTATTGACAAAAAACTGTTTATTTATTGCGCACAAAAATGCACTCGCTTCTGGATTAATTCTTCCAAATTCTTACCTCAGTTGCAAAAAATTCCTTACTCCTCTATCAAGTATTCTCGTAGTTGGAATCTATACGAAGCGCGTTCGACCGAATTATCTAGCAAACCAATATGGCAGTATAAATAAGCTACATTTTCTCAATTTCGGTTCCAAGAGGGCTATTGGAAACAATTGTTTGCAATGTTTTGTTGTGGAGACAGTAAAAGAATATATTAGGAACACATGGTTTGTAATATATTGAGATTACAGTTTTAAAGACATGGAAAAATAAATCTAAAAAAACGCACTTGTTTGCACGCAATAAATAAAAGTTTTTCAATGGGTGGAACTGTAGTTCTCCGGTCTGTCAATATACTTTTTTTTTCGGAAAGCTGCATTTCTCCAGCTACGTTCACGGTAGCTCAGTCGGTTGCTTAATCTGAATCTCAACCGCGACTGATAAATAATGTGTAGCAACCGTTCCTTCGTCATGCACTCGGCACTTGAAGTGAATGTTGCGTATCTTTCTGATGAGACCTTGGCAGGCGTTGTCACGATAAAGATCCCTCACTGTTCAATGGCCCTGAGTGCCGAGTTAAGGTCAAAATTTGAAGCCTTTTACGGATAGATGGTGATGTCTTTACTTGAGCGAAAAATTCTCGAATGGGACATAAAACAACAAACAATCAATCCATCGATTCATATGCAGGATCGTATAAAATGACATTCAAAAGAGAAAAGTGGATCCCGGTAGGGGACATGTATTGCATGCAATACTGTCAGATCCTTGTTTATTTTGTTAGGGTATGAAGTTTCATTCCACTTGAATTGTGATGCATGATCCTCAGTACAGAAATGTCGATTTTGAAATAAAGTGACACAATGTCTTTCAATTCACGTGAAATGAAACTTCATACATGTTTAAAATTTAGCTGAGAAAAATAGTACCATAGTAGTATATAACGTCAGATTCTTTTTTCATTAGTATTCCAGGAAAGACTCAAATGTAATAATGTTCAAAATTTATTCTGTAGAGTTATTGCAGACGTTACATGGTGCACATTTATAAACTATTACTTACATATGATCATAGACAAGTTTTGTTCAATTAATTTATACAAAAGGCATTAGGTGGTCACAAAATCTATGAAAATAGACAGTATTTAAGCTCAAAAGTCAATTCAACATTACAAAATAGGAGCAGAGCAAACACCTCCAAAAGATCAGAGGTGGAAATCAGGTGCCGTGGAGGAGTTGGCATCCCCTGCCGACCCTTCACACTCGCCCTGTGCTCCTTGCACTGACTGGGAAATAACGGGAAAATTTCTTAAATCAATCAAATGAGTTAAAACACTTTTACAAGATTAGTGAATTACACATCCTGTTTCATATTCGTGGGTTTCTTTCGCTTTCTTGTATTTTGTAATAAATTGCTTTTCATATGTCCCGATCAATAGATCTTGATGTTGATCCAGACAAAGAGCAATTGGGTTCCCAGTGTTATGACTATTTTCTGTCAAGATGTACGGAAGTTCCCATCCAAATCAATTATTTGGACTCTGAAGTTAGTGAAGTCGGAAAACAGAATGTGTCCCAAATCGTCTGTACATAAACCACGGGGATTATGCATCGTCCCAGGAGGGTGTCCAGTGTAAGTGAAACGATGATAACCGGACTTATTTACCACAACTATCCCATTTTCATTGTCCGAAACGCAGATATCCCCATTCTTGTTCTCCGTAAGATAATACGGTATTCAAATAACGATTGATGCTTATCATACTGAATACGTTAAAGCTCTTTCCCAGTTAAGCTATATCTTACTACCAATTTTATGAAAGGTTTTGATGAAGCGTCAAATGTCAACATTTTTAACATATTGATTCCTTTTTCCTCGTTCGCAAAAATAAGATAATTAGAATTCTTGCTACAGCTTTTGCAGTCTCGGAGTCTTTTCCTGAAGGCCAGTAAATACAGTTTTAGAGAATTAAGATTTTCCTTAATCGAGCGTTACCAATACCAATACCGGTACCAATACCAATACTTATCAGCATGATATGAAATTAGAAGTGATTTGTGATGTCTTGCAATGATAGCTAAATCCTTTTACAATATGAATTATGTAACCCCCCGTTCACACATAGACGCCGCTTCTACTACGATCAAAGTGTGGTCAAAAGCGTGGCCGATCGTGACAAATCGCAGGAGAAATGTCGTGGGGTCGTCAGAAGCGTAGTATGATCGCAGTAGAGTCTTCATGATCGGAGAGCTCTACGCTCTCACCACGCTTATTTTGAACATGTTCAAAACAAGCGTAGCGGGATCGTGGCCAACAAGAATCGGGGTGTAGTCGTAAAAAGGGCGTAGTAGAAGCGCCGTAATCGTACAAGCAGCACGGAAGCATCGTAGAGATATCTTCTTGATCGTAGTAAAAGCGCCGTGAGAGCGTAGGAACTTACCAAGCACGCTCATACATTTGTACAACGCTACCTCTGCGTTCGTACTACGCTCTCACTACGATCTCTCTACGTGCCTGAAGATCCTACGAAGACCTACAATGACCTTACGCCGATCATATCACGACCTATCAGACAAGAGTTTGTTCTTATACCGCTGATATTTGACCAATCATCATCTGTTAACTACATGTAAAGGGTGACACTATACTTGATGATCATTTACAATTGAGCATTTTCACATCTTGTTACAGTTATAATAATTGAAAATGCCCTAAACCATATGGTAAAGGCCGGAAAAAATCTGCTGTCGCAAAATATGTATCATCGCTAAAATTGTACTACAAAAATCTGCAGTTTCAAGATATATTTCCATCATCACCAAAATCGTAATGCAATCGTAATATGATCGGCACCACCGTAGCGATAGCGCGGTACAGTCATCTAGGATCTGTGTAGCGTCGTAGTATGGTCTTAAAAGTCGTAGTGGCAGCGTAGCGTAAACGCACTAAACACGGCTGCTTGTCGGCAACGGTCTGCGTAACATCGTAGTAGAAGCTTGTTAGCAGCGCGTTTAACGTAGGGACATCGTAGTACGACCGTAACGAAGACCATAATTTGCCAAATTGCTCTATTTAGACGCCGATCGGCTGCGATCTGCCCCGATCCAAAAAATTTTCAGATCGTGGCTTGATCGGGATGATCGCCGTAGAGTCGCAGCTCTGTGTGAGCGGGGGGTAAAACATGAAGGAAATAGAAGACATAGAATACCAAATAAGTATACAAATCACGACAGTGAATGCCTGGATACCTATTGCTTTTTAGCCTAAAATATTTTTGTTGATCAATACGTAATATCGCGACTACCAATAAGTACCTCGCAGTTATCTAACTTACTACCGCTCTTTTGCGGGGGAGTCGAAAAAGGTCTAAATTTCTGGGGCACATGACATTGTTTACAGTGGTGACAATCGACTGATTTCAACAATTTAATGCCGAAATCACAATGTTTTGCCAGATATTGAGCTCCAAATAGTAGATTGTCAAATAAGGAAAGTTAAGAATATTTTGTCTGCTCTAAAATGTGACGATTTTCAATAAAATTTTAACAATGAAAGTCCGCTTAGTTAAGAATATCGTTAAAAATGTAAAATTTAGGATTGGCTCCTCTCAAAAATTTATTAGGCTAAGCGATTGTTTAGCAAGGTATTCCACCAGGATTTTTTACTTATCTGTCCTTAAAAATGCTACAATGATAGATCTTGCATTGTATTAAATAGCACATTTGCCCCCAGCCAATAGACGTTTCCTACCTACATCGCGAAGGAGTTCCGCTAAGTTAAGTAATCGCGATATCAAGAATTCGCCATTAGAAAATGCACACCTGATATTCCTATTCGCTTTTTCTGAATATATATTGAAGATTTTACAGTTTTCCCATATTATATGATTAACTTTAATGTTTTAATTGAAAGAAATACTATGGGCAAATTTACATTACTTTGTGGATTTTCAGATATATTTTAATGAATATTTTTGATTACTTAGCTTCTATTTTTATGAACCTGAGAGTTGGACTACCTTAAGGTGGGTTTGTACTTTCAAATTTTTCTGTCAAACTAATAATTTTTGTAATCTGAATACCTTAAATAAGTCATAAACTAACTAAAACACGCATAAAAGACATATTTTTGCAGGTTAATTTTCAAACAACACGTCTCAGAGTTCATACCTCTAAAATTTCAACAGACAAAATTGAACATAAAGAAGTGTGCTATCATATTTTATTTAGTTATGCACCAAATCACACCAAACGTTTGTTTAAACTTATGAAAATTAAAAATATTCATTTGCTAAGAGATTATTTGAAATCTGTATTGTATATCATAAATCAAATTGATGTTGAATCTGTCCACGTCTCAAAATATCTATATATATTTTTTTTATAATTCTTATTTGCCATTTTTTCTTTAAAACTATTATAAATTTTATCTAAAGTTATCAAAAACACGAACTTTATTGAGATTGACCAGAGAATTTTGACAAAACAGCCTTTTAAAAACCTATACCCCCATTTTTGAAATATAAATTTTTTAATCATACTTTGCAAAATTTGAAAAAAAAGTAAAATTTAAAATGATGATATTGGCTCAAAATCACTAAAAATAGATATCAAGCTCGTTTGTTTAAAAAAAAAATTATAAAATTTACGTCCATAAAAGCAATTAAGAATTTCGTGTCTTTGTATGTACTAAATGACATGTAGATCCTATTGACAACGTGTTAATTTCCATAATGTATATTAACCATTGTAAATGCTCTGTATGCACGATGACACTTTAATAATCAAATATATACTTGCAAAGTTATTTTTAGTCATCCAAAAAGATTTTATTTCATTAGACAAGTGATAGTCAGAATATTATACTGGTGTGTAAAATTAAAACCGGATCTTTAAAAATATGGAATTTCCTGAATGCTCAATATTTTGAATATTATAAGAAATCTTAATTTCGGACATAAAACATTATCATTTATTTCACAGATAATAATATTAAATTTTCAAAACGTCACAAGAAAGAGTTGCACTTCCGACATTGATGGTATCATTTTTTGGCATTACCTTTTTTGAGCTATCACTGAGATATTTGGCAGATATTTCTAATATCTGAGACATAGAGATTGATACCCATTCCTGTATTTTTAGTGCAGCTTTATCAATATTTTTTTTACTCCATCCTAATTATAACTGTTACGTTTTCACAGAAAGGCTGCGATGGAATTGCAGATATTGAAGTCCCAGACAAATTTTATGACAAGTTACCGGTAGATGACGTAAAAATAAGATTTGATAAAAAAAAGATTAGATACGATTTTATTTACATGTACGTATATGTATAAATAAAAAAATAGATAACAAAGAAAACAACCTGACACCGACACCAATTAAAACGTTTCATAAAACTAAAAAAAACTAATATAAAAATATACATGTAATAGAGTATTTGGGTGATAAAAACAAAGTTTTCTCCAAAAAGCATAATTTTTTTTAAAACTTAATCTACCGTATGTTTACGTAAGTACATGTGAAATGAATATACTTGCTTAACCACAGGAAGTTTTATTTTGCATTCAAAATATTTGAAGTATGTCCTATTTAAAGAGTAAGATTTATTGCCCAAAATGGGATATTAAAACCCGTTAAAAACATAATTTCAAAATGAGATAAACATTTTTGCGTGCCAAAAAAAAAATCGTGAAAATAATCAATTCCAATAAAAACTTTTGTTTGACATTTTTCACCTGTTAACTTAATCTTTATGAGACTAATCCCCTTGCTGTAAAGGATATTTTGAGATATCGACTCTTAAATAGATGCTTGATGGAGATCACACCTGGGCCAAGAAATTGTCCGACGTCCGTCTGCCCTGTTTTGTCTGTAAATTTTTCAAATTCAAGTATTCGAATTCTTCAGACCCACCGGACCGATTTCAACAAACAAACTTTGCCATAAAGCATTCTTTGGTAAAGCGGATTGAGTTTTTTTAAAGGTAATGTCACTTCTTCTTTCAAGGGGAGATAACAACGAATTGTGAAAATTTTGTGGCATCTTTAAAACTTTACGAGAACCTTGGATTGGAAAAGATGAAGTCAGGTAAAAGCTTCAATGCATACTGCAGATCCCAATTTATAAATATTTTCAAAAACAGCTTAACACTTACTCATATTTATCGAAGCAAATGTATTCAGATCTGGACCATGGCATTAGAAAAGAGCCATTACAGGGTTCTAAAGTTTTACATACAAGTAGGACTAAATAGGAAAGTTATTTAAAATGATTTTTTTCTCAAGAAAAGCGTAATAATAAAGAAATATTCTTGGTATAAATTTTCAAATCATGACAATTAAAGGCAGAATATCGACACTACACGGGGTCAAAGTAAACACAGAAAAATGTAAAAAATATTTTCAAAATCTTCTTTTTTGGATCAGCAAATTGATGAGTAGTCATATTTATACATTTATACATGTATATGATAACATCCTCAGGTAGAGTAAGTTGGAGTTTCAAAACTTGATCCTTGGGTGTAGGGTGGGGCAGAAATGAAGGATCAAAGTTTAACATTTGAATATGTAAGTAAAATCTTTTAAAAGAGACAAACAAAGACGTGATCAATCATATTTATATGGAAGCATCCGCGGTACATTCAAACTTGTTAAAATGACCCTTGGGAGTAGGAGGTCACAATATGCAACCAGATTTTTACATACGAATACAAAGGAACAATCTTAAATTCATAAGAAGTCACCTACTCTCTCAAAATTTGACCCCTGGTTATGATGGGGCTATAATATGTAATATAAGAATACGTATGAGAGAGAATCCGCTATCATATGAGGAACGGGTCTCAAGATCATTAACCGAGAACAGACTTACATTGTAAGTCAAATTTTTAAATCAATATAATTTCCAATCCAATTTAGCAAACGAAAAAAATAAACATGTATTTAAACTGGAATATCAAAAAACCTGCAAATTTTCAATGACGTGCATGCGCAGTACTACATGTAATGACAAGCTTTTCAAAATGAATTTTTTCACATAAGTCTATTCTCAGATTATTGTGTTAGAAACAGAAGAATCATAATTACTCTGATGAGTGTTTTGGGTCTCTTATCAGATATTTTCTGGTTCTCAGATTTGTAATTTATAAGGGTGATGGCAAAAAAAACCCCACACATTTAAACATCAAAAGTCAAAAATTACATGTACATTCGAAATTTAAAAGATAACACTATATATATATATATATATATATATATATATATATATATATATATATATATATATATATATATTAAAATAATGACATATAGATGCATTTTCAAGCAAAGTTAGTTTAACAAGAGGCCCAGGGTTTTTATGGCCACCTGTGTAAAATATGAAATTGATGAAAAGTACACCAAAATAAACTGATATATATAATCATATATATTCAAGTATGTATAAATGTATTAATATTGCAATGCAGTGCTGTAATCTTCTTTTTTTTCTATGTTGATATTTTGCCAACATTTCCTTGTCGATTATTTGTAAAGATTCCTTGTGATTCCTTGTATCTTCATATCTATGTCATTCTGTAAAAAATAACAAATTAAATCGGACATGTATATAGTTTCTCTCATTTCCATTACAATTTCATATATGACACAAATTGAATTTTTAATGCAAATTATAAAACTCTTAAAGTCACATAGTATGTATTACTAACGAGTACACTTTGTTCTATTTGTATATGTAATTTTTAGGTCAGGTGACCTATTGCTATTTGTTTTCGTCCGTCGTCGTCCGACGTCCGTCGTGTGTTAACATTTGAACATTTTCAGCTTTTCCTCTGTAACCACTCAACCAATTTCATCAAAATTTGTCACAAAGCTTCTATGGATAAAGGGACACAAAAATTGTGAATTTCATGATCCCTGCTACCCACCACTGAGAGATGGGACCAAACAATTAAAATTTATGCAAACTTTAAAAATCTTCTTTACTCCTGGACATCAAGCAGTCAAACTGTTGGCATGATTGTAATCAGCATTGAGTCCTCTACCAAAATTGTGAAATTCATGGCCCCTGGGTCGGGGGTTCTATAGTGCTAGGGCGGGGTTAAATAGATTATATAGAAAAAATGCATTATTTCTTTGAAAATCATCTTCTCTGCTCCTGGGCATTACATAAACTAACCAAGAACATGGTTATGTTGAATAAGACTGCCTCTTCCAAAATTGTAAATTTCATAGCCCCTTGGTCAGGGGTTCTGGTGTTAGGACGGGGCTCTATTGATTATATAGTGAAATTTCATAAATTCTTTGATAATTTTGGCCCAGGGGCCACATCGCACACCTGAGAGAACGATCATAGGCATTTATGCCTGCTGTTCAATCTATTTCTATAAATAAAATATATATATTTTTTAAATTGCATAAAACTTCGAAAATTATCTACTCTGCTCCTGGGTGTTCAAAAAACAAACCAAGTGCAAAGTTATGATGAGCAAGAATGTCTCTTCCAGAATTGGGAATTTCATGGCCCCTCGGTCAGGGGTACTGGTGTTAGGGCGGGGCTATAATGATAATTTGGTGAAAAAGCATGAATTCTTTGAAAATCTTTTGATTTGCTTCTGGATAATATGCCAATGATCTAATTACATATTTATGGTGAAGAAATATGCCTCTTTCAACAAGAGGCCCAGGGGCCACATCGCTCACCTGAGCAAAGCGGTTAGGAAAAAGCACAAATCATATCATAACTGAAAAGTTTACTGAAAGGGGGGGGCTTGCATTTTTATACTACTTGAGAATGCCTTCATACTAATACAGCATATGGCTTTGCTGTTGTTGATTAAAAGATTTTTTTAAAAACACTTTCTTCCTATATTTGAATTTGATTCCCCATTGTTTCTCTCACTACACCAAAGGGTCACGATTTGAATAAAAAATCTTCAATACATGAAGATGCTTTCATGTCAATATGACTTAACATAGCTTTTATGTTCTTGGGATTTTTCTCTTTATTTTCTACACTACCCGAAAATGCTTCCATATAAATACTAGTATAACTAACCATGGGTTTGCTATTCTTTAGTGAAAGATGTTTTTGAAATATATTTTAATGTAAAACTTGGATCCCCAATTGCGGCCCCACCCTATCCCTGGGGGTGTTATGACTTGAAAAAACGAATCAACGCTACCTGAGGATGATTTCATATAAATATCACAAATCATGGCTTTGAAGTAAAAAGATTTCCCTATCTAGTCCTATGTAAAACTTTGATCAGCCATTTTGGCCCCACCCTATACCCTGGGGTCATGATTTGAACAAACTTGAATCTACACTACCTGAGGATGATTTCACTAAAGTTTCATCTTTCCTGGCCCAGTGGTTCTTGAGAAGAAGATCTTTAAAGATTTTCCCTACAGGGTATATACTCCTATGCAAAACTTTGATCGGCCATTGTAGCCCAACCTTACCCCCGGCGGTCATGATTTGAACAAACTTAAATCTACACTACATTCCACATGAGTTTCATCTTTCCTGGTCCAGTGGTTCTTGAGAAGTTTTTTTAAATAGTATTAATTTTTCACTAATTCATAATTATCTCCCCTTGGAAGAGGGTGTGGCCCTTCATTTGAACAAAATTGAATCCCCTTTACTTAAGAATACTTAGAAAAGTTTGGTAGTTAGAATAATCTAACTGTGTCTCGGTACAAGCCCTCACCACAGTTAGAATACGTCCCATATACTTGCAATGTAGCAAATCGGAGCGGATCCGCTCCGAAATGATTTTGAAGAATATGAAAGGATTTGCACAGTAAATAACTACCAAACTAATCAAAACAAACCTTTTTGAAATCGCATATGCCTTTTATCCCAAAAAATAATCCATATAAAGACGAAAATCCAATAAATTTTGTAAACGTTTTTCTCACACTTCAAATTTACCTGCCATGTTTACAATCGGAACTCTCTAGATTGTTCGAAGTAAACAGTGGTAAATGCACTGATTACGAGTTATCGCCCGCGTTTCTTTTGCTACATTACGAATACACGGAACGAATTCTATCGTTAAACCGGGTCCGTAGGACATTTATCATTTTAACGATAGAACATTCTATCTAGCAAGTTTGGTTGAAATTGGCCCAGTGGTTCTTGAGAAGAAGATGTGAAAAGTTTATGACAACAAAGACAGACGACGGACACATTTTGATCAGAAAAGCTCACTTGAGCCTTCGGCTCAGGTGGGCTAAAATGGTTAATTTCAGGGCGCCTGGGTCAGGGGTACCAGGGGGGAGTACTTTGTCTGAAAATAAATTAATGCTTTGAAATCTGCTCTTTCATTTTAATCAACCATTTATGAAGAAATGAAATTTAAAACTTATGATAATATTTCCAAAATTTAAAAAAAAATATTTGGCCCCAGGTTCAGTGGTTCCTGAAAGCTTTGGGTGAACAACTGGTGGTTATAAAGTGGAAATGCATTTCTCTTCGTTACTCTGATCTACATATGGGTATTAAGTAAGCATGCGAAGTGTATAGTTATTATGGTGCCTCTTTCAAAATTTTTAATTTCATGGCTTTTGGTTTAAAACATGAATAAAATTAGATTAAAATTCTATTGTTGAAAAGTTGTTACATGATACTCAGGTGACCTATAAGGCCCGTGTTTCTAAATAAATATTTTTATATAACAGCTTTGATTGCACATAAAGGCCCCACTTTTTCCTCTAAGAGTCATAATTTGAACAAATCGCCCATAGTAGATTACTTACCACCAAAAAGTTATGATTCGGATGATACATGTACCTGAGGATGATTCATAAAATATGTCCAAGTATTACTTTGCTGTTCTTGAAAAGAACCAAGTATTCCTTTGTATAACTTCGATTGGCCATAGTGGTTCCACCCTACAGTCTCAATCGACTTACCAAAATGTTCGGACTCAAAAACCTTTTTTAATCTACAGGAAACAATTGTATATTTTTATTCATCTCTAAGTTTTTGCATATCATTTATAACTATTATAACATCACTTTGCAAATATTCCGAACAAAATAACTCCCCCCCTTCCATCTTCTTCCCCAAACTTTTAATATTAAAATGACACTATTATTTATTCCGTCCATTTGATAAAACAAGGGCGAATGGCAGGTGGTGTGACCTGTCAACACTGGATGATTGGAACCTGATCCAACCACTGGAATTTCTAGATGTTCGTGTTTGTGTTCTGTTCACAACTTCACAGCTTTTACTTTTAAAGATCAATCACTGTTTCTCATCTTTCCCCCTTTTTATTACTTTTGTAGAATGATTCCACATCAAACTGATATTTATGAATGCTCAGATTTTTAGCCCTTGAGAGTGCAAGAAAAAGTGCAAGTCAAACATGTCCATCTATTCAACTAGAAATCAAGCCTCTTTAGTGTTAATGTGATAGTATTGATTTTATTATACCCGCACTTTCTAAAGAAAGTTCGGGTATATTGTTGTTACTCATGTCCGTCCGTCCGTCTGTCACACTTTTTTTCCCTAAACTCCTCTTACATTTAACAAAGTAGCCTAATCATCTTTTGGGAGATGGTTGGTGGTGTCATGTAGATGTGCAGTAAGGTTTCGGAATT